>SNQJ01S0015721.1:383505-413593 GCA_010110895.2 Picea sitchensis | reverse complement strand
TAATGGCCTAAAGCCGACATAAATAAAATAACATTACTAATCTAAATTACAACTAATGGCCTATAGCCGACATAAATAAAATAACATTACTAATCTAATATGCCCCACTTAAGTGGTAATGAGCCAATATTAGGGCTTAACATTATAACACCACTCCAATCTAGGAGGACCACCTATCACCAACTCCAATCAGGAGGACCATGGTGTTATAACATCATTCCATCTGGAGGACCACCATATCATCACCCGGGTGTTATAACATCACTCCAATCCAGGAGGACCACCTATCATCAACTCCGACCAGGAGGACCATGGTGTCATAACATCACTCCATCTGAAGGACCACCATATCATCATCTGGGTGTTATAACATCACTCAAATATAGGATGACCATCCTATGGATACTCAACTGGCCTAATAACATGCACATTAGCCAACCTACTTTATGGTGTTATAACATCATTCCATCCAGAGGACCACCATACCATCATTTGGGTGTTATAACATCACTCCAATCCAGGATGACCATCCTGTGGCTACTCAACTGGCCTCATCACATGCACATTATATAGCCTACTTGATTTGTGGTATGTGTGCACCCATACCATATTGTACATGTCTTTCACAACTAGGGGTAGCTAATCCCTCAGGCAAGCTCTCTGAGTCGTAGCTCAAGTCATGGTCTAACTTTTAACAATGTGAGAGTGTCTCAAGCGAACTCATCTCAGTACATCGAGATTTCCACAACAAGGATCTCTCCATCAGTTTGTCGACTCACCCAATCTTGGGGATAGTCACAACATTCCTCCTCAATGTCAGTCACACTGAGCTTATCTAGCTTGTAGTGCAATCTACCTTGGAGAGTGTAGTTAGTCTTGTTGTGTCCTTTTTCTTCATGAACTTGTCCTTGTAGCTCTTGAAATGTATCATTGAAGTCCTCATATTTTAATATTCATCTTTGTCTTGATCATGAAAGGATTTGTGTGTGTTGGTGCAATTATATGTATAATATAAAACCAATCATAAATTCAACTGAAATTTGTAATAAGTAGAGTTGCTACACTATATGTGTCGGAAACATGTAATCTAATCTATCATCACTTAATATAGTGGAGCCTAAATCACTATCAAACATAAACTATGTTTTTCCCAAGCACTAATCACAATCTCTGATCTAAAAACCTATCAAGAAATATACCAGAGAGTAAGTGCTCTAGTTACAATGTAATGGAATCCTTCTTATTTTATTCTTCACACTCTTCAAAATTGATTAACACTAGGTAAAGGGAGAGAATTTAATAAACAACTAACAATTCTGGAAACTACTATGTTTTTACACAGAAACATAAATCTTGTCAAGATTTTCCATTTGTTGGGTCATGTAGTAAAAAATATGGAGTCTTGATCTGTTCCTGGATTAGCACACTTGGAATTTTAAAGTCAATTCTGAAAGAAATCACAGTTTGAAACATGCAATGATAAAAACCTCATAAACTCTACAACTACCCTTCACACATTTCTTGTTATAAAGTCGCTAAAAGATCTGGTGCACCACACACTTATTAAAATCACAACAACACAACTAAATTCACAACCCACTCACTCCTCTTATTCATAAAGATCTAGAAATCACAATGTGATATCTACACTATATAAATTTAAATTATAACGTGGACATAAAATCGAATCAATAGATGCAAGAACCAATAATGGATGAAAAACTATATTAATAATTTACAACAGGATTACCAAGCTGGATCGGTGGGCCCTTGCCAATTCCAACAAGGAAGTTTTTAAAACTCATAGAATAACAAATTCTAAAGAACGCATAGAATCATCGAACTTGAATTTATATTAACCTTCAACAATTGAGTAGTAGTTTAAAGAGGATACATATTCAAAATGAAATGTGGCAGCATAACAATATCATATATCATATTTAATATCACCTACATTCCCCCTTTTAAAAGAGAAACAACCTGGTACAATGGAAACCAAATATAGTTCAAATCCAAACAAACACACCATTCTTGGATGAGTAGCAACGCAGACCCCCTCCCCTACTAGGGGTTTCTTGACCTCTCGGTTAAGGATCATCAGACTACTGAGCCGAATAGGCTCCTCAGGACCTTTTTAGCCCCCAATTTGATTTAACACATGTCCTTTTTTCTCCTTAGGAACAGGTCGTATAGAACTCGCAGGCCCCTTTCTTAGCGCTCCTTTAAGTTTGAATTTTTTGGGCGCTAGCTCTTTCTACTAGCCCCTCTCCACACACTACTTCGGGCTATGACCTAGGGTTGAACCCTGAAAGGCACTTCAGACTTCAGCGTTCGAGAGTTCTGAACGTCCCAACTCCTTTTCCTTCCGAAGTACTTCACACCCGAAGCGACGGATTGAGTGCCACTTGCTTCAATAACTTACGGCTGGAACTTTCCCTTTGCGATATGATGACACGCGTCCGCTTCAGATATATGACTACGACCTCCTCTGCTAGATCGACCTTCAGGATTTTTTGGATACTCCACCTTCACCTTACTTCTGAAGGCCTCTCCCATCTAAATTTGTGGATCTTCGCCACATGTCTTCTCTATATCCAATGGTCCAGATCTCCTCACTCTTCACGACTTTGCTAAAAAAAAAAATTGCTCTGCGCAAACCTTCCAGGACTCTTCCCCACGAACTTTCTTATCATTTCCATGTATCCCCTATGCAGCCAACTACTAGGAATACTTCGCGTCTTGAGGACTTTGGCAATCCCCACTCCTCAACACTTAAACCCTCTGAACTACGAAGTGTCATAGGACTCCACGGCTAGCCTCTGTGTGATTATCCCAGATATGACAATCTGGAATGATGTCACTTCCTCCTGAACATATCTTGCTCATTAACTTGGGAAATATTAAAGGGACCCTCCCTATTGAATATTTCTCTCTCGCTATCTCTTATGAGCTTCTTCCTCCTTCAAACTTTTAATCCTCTGAGGTTATTTTTGACACTTAGTCGAGAATCAACCTTGTGCACACCTTGCAAATAAGGTTCTTTACACAACTCCTTTGCGTTCGACTATGCACTCCTTGCACCAACTCCTTACTCAGCTCAATCGCTCCTCCTAAACAAATGAACTTAAGTATATCTCCACCTGCGCACACCTTGTGAGGTCTTCTACACTTTGTCTCAACCAAAGCCTCAACATACTCCTCCTGAGATTTTGAGTCAAAAGAATCTATCAATGCATTCCTTGAGGACACTTATGCACTCTTTGAAAACTAAAGTTTCATGTTATCTCTTCTGAGATTCTAAGTCAAAAAAGACTCTGTCAATGCACTCCTTGCGGATGATATGCACTCCTTGCATAAGCTCGTGAAGAGAAACAATTGAAACTTATCTAAACTCTCTCAGATTCATACATTCAACCATGTAAATGCATTCATAAACATAAGAATGAGTAAATAACATAGAACATAAAGAAACAAAAAACCTACCATGCATTCAGGTAGACACAACAATAGCAACACCATACATTTGGGATCAATGATTCTTAGTTATACTCATTCAGATGAAAATATACATGGACTCATACACTCTATTGAGCCTCAACAACTTCTACAACAATTACAACTACAACAACTCTCAACTACAATAATCTTCAGCAGCCTCAACTCTCAACAAATATAGCTCCTTCAGCAGCCTCTCCCGGGAAACAATACAATTTATTTATACAAAAGAGCTCATTGCGATTTTCCCTCCGACTACCTTAGTGTTATCCTGTCAAATTAAAATCTTTCAACTACTAAGGATTTATTACAATAAATGTTCGAGACAGACAAATAAGAGAAAGCTCTTTGAATCTGTACTGTAAGTTATTACATTAAATAAAATACATTTTCTATCGATCTCATGCGATGGCTCAACCTCCTAAACATCAAAGACATTAATTGATTACAGTCTTTAATTTCAATCCTTTCAGATATTACATTGATATGCCAACTTTAAAATTTTAAAAATTCTTCAAAATCCACGTTGGGGTTGAGTTGTCCTCCACTCACACTTTGTTGATGATGCTCCTGCATCATACTCCTCTGGGAAAGAATTCATGGACTCATGTCCATGATATCTTGCACTGACTTTCCATGATTCTAGATATCTTCTTCGTTTACCCAACTTGCATCTTCTACTGGGTGTCCTTTCCACTTTACCAAATATTCAAAATATGTTTTCCTCCTGGTCTTCTTACTAGTTCTTTGATGTATGATCTTCTCCATCTGTGACTTTTCTGCTATAGGCATCTACTTCTCCCACTGGATTTATTTTTTATCTTCTGATCCTATTATGTCATGTTTCCTGTAAGGATAAAGGTCTGAAATGTTGAATATGGGTGATATGCCCACATCCTCTAGAAGCTCTAACTCATAAGCATTAGCATCAAATTTCCTTAGGATATTGCATGGTCCTATCTTCTTCATTTTCAATTTATTATATGTTCCCCTTGGGAACATTTCCTTCCTAAGATGTGCCAAAACTTGATATCCAACTTCAAATTCAAGTTCTCTCCTATGTTGATCAACTCTACGCTTATACTCCTTATGGTTGTTATGCAACTACTCTTTGATATGATTTTGAAGCTTATGCATTTCTACAATGAAGTCTTTTGCTCCTGCGCTTCTGAACTCATTCTTCTATAGATCTTTCAACTCTGAAACTTGTATTGGCTTCATTCCATACACTATATGGAATGGACTCTTTCCTGTACTCCTGTTTACTGAGTCATTGTATGAAAACTTTGCTTGTGACATAATTTGATCCCACTGACTATGATGTTCAATGACTAAAATCCTCAACAAATCTCCTGAACTTCGATTCACCACCTCATCCTGTCCATTTGTTTGAGGGTGATATGCAGAACTAAAATATAGTTTTGTTCCCAGTTTCTTCCACAATGTTATCCATAAATGACCAACAAATTTGGTGTCTTTATCTAAAACAAATACTCTTGGGAAACCCATAACATCTCACAACTTCCTTGAAAAACAAATTTTCAATGTGTGTTGCATCACTAGTTTTCTGGCATGGGATAAAGTGTGCCATCTTTGAGAATATATTAACTACCAAAAAAATGGAATCGCTTCCCTTTTGTGTCCTTGTCAAACCCAACACAAAATATGTTGGCCCTCGACCAAGTTTTGAGGAAATCTTGGTTAGGAATGACCACTTTTTGGACTTCTACCAGGAAGAGATGTAATCACAGGTCTCACTTGTTTTGTGGACCTAGAAAGGGGTTCCTAGGGGTTTTATAAAGGGTTATGGGATGTTGTCCCATGGGTTCTCCCATGTTTAGGCCTTATTGTAAAAGTATAAATAAGATTGTAAGGATGTGTAGGAGGGGAAGTGAAGTCTAAGTGACTTGCAAAGCTAAGTGCAAGAATTTTTGGGTTGCTTAGTGCAACAGATTGTGTAGGTAAGGCTTCACGCTTGATAGAGAAGTGATATTTGTGCAGTGACCTAGTTTTGGGAAGGAGGATCTGGCACTTAGTGTGCAGATCTCTTGTCCTCTGTGAATCTTATCCATGTGGCTTAGTGCACAGGAGAAGATGAATGTAAGAGATTCAGAACAATAATAGAGAAGACGAAGCAGTTGGTGGGCATAGCCCCAAACTGGGGTGAACCACATATATCTTGTGTCTCTGATGTGCTTTGTGCTATGTGTATCATGAATAGATCACGTTTTTCATTTATCTGCTTAGTACTTTGTTATTATGTATGATGAATAGATTTGATAGTGCCTAGTGCTTACTTGTGATTTATGAATGATTGATATATATAACTCATTGATATGTGCTAAGTAGTTGAAGTACTTAATCTTTATTGTTACTGTGTCGATCTATTTTAGGGTTTGTTCTATGATGTTAATGAAGCTAATAAGTTAATGATTATCATCTTGTAAGTGTTAATAGAGTACTCTATGAAGTGTTGTAATCACAGATTTGTGTCCCAGCTTGGTTACAAACATCTGAGTCCGGTAACCCCCCCTGCATCTACCTTGGGTGAAACTTCGCATGCTTCGCAGGTGTTTCCAAAAGGGTCGATAGTTAGGGTTTTGTTGGTGCGTTGTTGAAGCATTGAACCCTAGGTCTGTCCTTGTGCCAACAAATGGTTATGTTGTCGGGACCTGAAAATTTGATTGTTGGGAACTAAAGTAAAGAAAAGAAAATCTTTGTGCGTAGATTTTTTATTGTAGTGCACAATAATCTACTTGACTTGTGAAGCTCTATGCTAAGAAAGAAACCCGATATGAGGTAAGATCTTGAAAGAGGTAAATATTTGTGCTTTGATAAGAGTAATATAAGCAAAATTGTTTTTTTCGAAAGCATGAATTTAGGTATGTTTAATAGATTATGTCCTAGTCTAAAACTTAGGGCGTAGCGGGAATAAAGAGTCGATCTAAGTAAAGATAATAGAAATGAAGAAAGATATGTTATTCTTATGCATAGAAAGAATTTTTGGACTAATATGTGGATGCAAGAACCTAGAAAGAATTTTTGTAGATTGCAGGTCCAACACTGTGATCCTAGTACATAGTACATGAGAAGTTGGGGAACATACAAGAGGAAGAGAGGATTGACACTATGTTATAACTGCAGAATACCAAGACATCTTGCTAAGGAATGCCCTGGTACAGGTCCTATTTGTCTTTATTGTCAAATTGTTGGTCATGAAGTTGAGGATTGCCCAAAGATGATTGCTAAAGTTGAACAAATGAACATGAGACAAGAAAAATATGAAGGAAGTCAAGAGAATAAGAGCATGTTAGAGAGTCACCAAGAGAATGAGTTAGAAAACGCTTAGACTGTGTTATCATAGTTGAAAGAAACAATGAATGATTACAAAGATGTCAGGTTACCAAAGATCCTGAAAGTAAAACAACGCATAAATTCAAGAATAAGGGACTTCGTCATAGAATGTGTCTTGGATGAAGAAACAAAAGTAAATATTATGATAGAAGACACTTGGGAAATTTTGGGAAAGCCTACTATGGTACCTTCATTAGGAAGGAGAGGCTTGTTTAAAGGAAAGATGATAACCCTATGTGGAAGAGTTACTAATATACCTGTTATCATCCACGGAACATCGACTGAAGAGGAATTTGAAGTTATTAAGTTTGTTGAGAATAACGCCATGTTCCCACTTTTGTTAGGAAAGACTTGGATCGAGGAGGATCAGATCAAAAGGAAAGCAAAGGAAGAAGCTACGGAAAAGAAAAAGAAAGAACTAAGGGATTTCATAGCTAGAAAAATAGACCGACTAATAGAATAATGAGAAGATAAGTCGAAGCAACAGAGGGAAAGAGAATTATCTGTCAAAGTTGAAAGAATGCAAGAAGGTTTTAAGGACCTATCCATGAAAGAAAGAAGAATACCCACCCTGGAACTAATAAAAGAAGAGGTATTAACTTCAAACCCTTTGAGAGAACATCAATAATGTGAAGTCACTATGCTAGGAGAAGATAAGAATAAGAATGGAAAGAGAATTCCAAAAATAGTTACAGAGACTCGGATCATAGGAAAGAAGGCAAGGAAGCTTAGTAATAAGAAAACCAAGTTGCAAAATCTACAGTGAGTTACAGATAAGACTTCGCGGAAGGCAGGATTTGAACCTCGCCGGAACAGTAGAACCGCGCAGAATGGGACTTCACCCTGGTGAAGCTATATGACCATTGGATGCGCCCTGACCGTTAGAACAACGCTCTGGAACGGCTAGGAAACACATTTATGAGAGAATAGACTGTGTTTGGGACATTGAGACTGCACCATAATGGATAGATTCACATTGATGAAAGCATTCCTTCTCATGTAGGAATCTGTTAAGACGCTCGCTTATTTAACCCGTCGGACACTGCGCCGAGACCACTTTTTTCTACCCGTGATTATCTAAGACAAGAAGAGAAGTGATTGTGTGTTGATCTGTTCTCTTAGACGTCGCTTTCTATTTGTCTACCCCACTTGTCCACTCTCCTACCCAACCTATCCATTAACAGTGAGAATGGCAGTCGAACGCAGTGAGTTAGAGAAGTCTGTCGAGGAGGTTCTCAAGAAGTCTATGGCTGATAAATCTATGTCTGAAGGAGTACAAGAATCATCGACCAGGGGACTTCAGGCTTCCCCTTCGACTGGATGACGTTCTGGCTGTACTAACCCCATGACTGAGCAGCGAATTAAGCATCACGGAGATATGGTGAATGTGAAGCAGATCCCATCGATCTTACCAGATTATATCCCTCCTTTCGTTGGCACGGTTAACCACGACAGCATCCCATGGGACTTTGAGTACACATTGATCACTGTGTACATTCTGAAGGGAATATTTGTAGTGGGAATTCAGTTGGGAAAGATCCCACTACTGAAGAACAGTGATTTCAACCTTGGAGACAGAAAGAACTACGCCTCGCTCGCACCTCATAGATATTTGACAAAGACCACTAGGAAGAAGCCTCGCCTGGTCTCCCAGCCATGGATTAAGGAGCTGGCGCAGTCTATGATACTTAACATGATGAAGATTCCCCATTTTGGTCGACACCGGGAGGTTAACGCTTGTGTTAAACTCCTCTTGTCGTTCTACCATGGCATATACCTATGACTCGACTGGTGGATTACTGTGGATCCGACATTGTTCAACTAGATTATAGGATTGAGCATGCAGGGACCTGACCCTCGGCAGTTTTACCCAAGGAATAACTTGGATCTCTCCCTGGCATAGTGAATTAATGAGGCTTATGGAAAAGTCGAGAAGGGAAAGTGAGGCTATAAGGTAGCCTCTATCCAAGATGGTGCAGTGAGCCTCACTTGCCAAATCATAGATGGAAATATTGTAAGAAAGAATCGCCCCATGCAGGTCACTGGGTTCGTGGTGTACCTTGTAGGAAAATGCATGGAGGGGATGCAAATGAATTGGGCGATTTAACTCATCAATGATATCGAGAAAGACTTACGTGAAGCTCAGGATCAGGGATACGAGTTCCACTTCAGCTGGTTTCTTGTGTTGATTCCATTTGTCACTTGGAAAATGCCGAAAGGAGCCACCTTCCCGGAGATCGAACCATCAGATTCATTGGCTGCCAGGTTCTCAACCTTGTGGTACACCAACGACATGTCGAAGAAATGGAAGTCGAACATTATGTTCCATGCGTACTATCAGCAACTGAAGGTTTTCATTGATTCGTTCCCGTGCATGACACCATGCACCTTGCACCAGTACATACCAATAGCCAAGTTCTCTACAGATCCACATTTTATATATATAAATGTGCGTAGATATGAGAGCAAGGAGGAGCTATAATATTATTACAAGATTACAGATGAATACATGGAGAAGATCATGAAGGAATGGCCGGAGGAGTTTCAGACACCTTTCGCTGATGCCGAACTCTCCGACGTTGACATTATAGGAAGCCCCTTGGTCACCCGGTTCGAGCATGCAGGAAAGTCTAGTGTGAAGAAGAAGAAGAAAAAGGAGGAAGTTCAGAATATACATACTGATGAGGAGGATAGTGCCTTGGAAGAAAGTGGATCTGGATCACCCATGGGAGGAGGAGGAGAAGATCAAGCAGATGGAAAAGGAGAAGGGGAAGAAGGATATAAAAGTAAGGAGAAGGAAAAGATACATCGATGAAATATCCCTTTACAGAAACATAAACACCGTGAAACAGGAAGGTTTCTCCGCATAAACCTTCGGCAAGAAAGAAGACCCACGCTAGTAAGCCCCAGCTAGAGGCCATGCTCATAGAGGATGATATCGGTCTACCCCATGGAGAAATGGAGGATGCATCCAAATATCTCTTGCATAGATATGGAGAGAAGCAAGAGGAGCTGTATGGAAGGGTCGAGGAGGATCTGAAGGAGATACAACGAGCTATTCAATTGATCCGCGCAGTGCCTACTGTGCCTTCCTCGTTGGAGACTGCAGAATTGGGGGATGAGGCTAGCCAATTGAGAATATTAGCAGATGAAATAGAGGATAGACTTCAGAAATTTCAAGAAGAAAAGGAAAAGGCTATAGAAGCCTTGAAGAAAGAGAAAGAGGAACTCTTAGAGAAACTACGAGTTGCACGGTATTGTGTAACCGCTTATGAAAACGAGAAAGATGAGTTTCAGGCGATGCTCGAGGAAGACAAAGAAAAGATACAAATAGAAACGGACCATCTTCTTGTAGAGAAGACTACGGTCAAAGAAGCGATGAGAAGAGCACTTTGTTCTATGCCAGGCTTGGAACAGGAGGAACATGAGGCAGTCGAGGTTCAAGTGATGAATCTCGTTGAGGCCATCCAGCAACTTCAAGCAAGGGTAACAGAGTTGGAGATCCAAGTAGTACCAATCACTCCACAGGAAGTGCATGATTAGAGGGAGGAAGTCGCTAAGAGCGCAGTCAGAAGGATCAGATCCCTCGCCTCAGAATGAAAACACCTGAGCAACAGAATATCGTAGACCTATGAATGCCTCATAGAAGATCCAGATCTTAGGACGTTGGAAGCACATCTACAGGAGGTGAAACAACAGGCACTATCAGTACAAGCACAGATGAAGTTACTCACTATAGTCGAGAGAATGACTATATCACAAAAACAGTGTGCGGTACAACAACATATTACTACCATCCAGGGAAGGGTAATGGAAGTTTTGCAGAAGCTACAACTTGTGCAGGATGAATCATGCAAGGTGTTCAAATAAATTGAATGAAAAGGCTCATAACTGCACTAGGTGGTTGCGATAGTGGAATAGTGCCTGGAAGGGCATGTTACAGAGAATATGATTCAAGAGCTCGTTGAGCAGGAGGCTCAAGTGAAACAGGAAGTTGAGGTCATTTGAGTGAAGCTCGTGGCCTTTGAAGTAGTGTTTTCGAGACCCGAGTGACTCGGGACGAGTCATAGGTGAGTGTTGGGGTATGTTGACCCTCGACCAAGTTTTGAGGAAATCTTGGTCAAGAATTATCGCTTTTTTTACTTTGACGCAATGATCGAGGAAGGAGCAACCAAGAAAAGCTGAGATCACAGATATCACTTGTTTTGTGGGATTTGTGGACCCAATAAGGTGTTCCTAGGGTTTTTGTAAAGGGTTACGGGATGTCAGCCCATGGGTTCTCCCATGTTTAGGCCTTATTGTAAAAGTATAAATATGATTGTAAGGATATGTAGTAGGGGAAGAAAATTCTAAGTGGCTTTCAAAGCTAAGTGCAAGTAGTTTTGGGTTTCTTAGTGCAACAAACTATGTAGGTAAGGCTTTGTGCTTGATAGAAAAGTGGGCTTTGTGCAGTGACCTAGTTTTGAGAAGGAGGATCTAGTGCTCAATGCGTAGATCTCATGTCCTCTGTGAAGCTTAGCTCTATGGCTTAGTGCACAAGAGAAGATGAATGTAAGAGATTCAAAATAATAATAGAGAAGATGAAGCAGTTGGTGAACGTAGCCCCACACTGGGGTGAACCACGTCTATCTTCTATCTCCAATGTGCTTTGTGCTATGTGTGTTTGTAATTTATCTTCTTAGTAATTTGTTATTATGTATAATGAATAGATCTGATAGTGCTCAGTGATTACTTGTTCTTTATGGATGAATGCTAGATCTAACTCGTTTCTATGTGCTAAGTAGTTGAAGTACTTAATATTTACTGTTAATATGCCGATCTATTTTAGGGTTTGTTCTGTGATGTTAATGAAACTAATAAGTTAATGATTATCATCTTGTAAGTGTTAATAGATTACTCTATGAAGTGTTGTAATCACATATATGTGTCCCAACTCGGTTATAGACATCTGAGTCATGTAACCCCCCCTACATCTACCTCAAGTGATACTTCTCCTTCTTCACAGGTGTTTCTGAAAGGACCAATATTTAGGGTTTTGATGGTGTGTTGTTGAAGCGTTGAACCCTGGGTTTTCCCCTATTCCAACAAAATCCATTCTTATTGCATCCCAAGGCCTTTATGGAATAGGCAATGGTTGATACAACCTAATGTTTTGTTTCTTTCCTTTTGCGTGCTGGAAAATCTTACATTTGTCCATGATTTTATTTACATCTTCCCTCATACCTGGCCAATAGTACGAACTGTTCAACTGTGAAAATGTCTTGTCATGGCCGAAATGTCTGGCTAGACCTCCACTATGGTTTTCTTTCAGCAAATTATCACTCATTGAGAATTTCGGTATGCATAATTGGTTACCTTGAAACAAAAATCCATCTTGAATCAGATACTCTGTCCACTAGATTTTGTCTCTAATCACTGGAGTTTCACATGCTTCATATGCCTCCTTAAAATCTGGATCATCACAATACATCTCCTTAAGGTGTTCAAGCCCTAAGGTTTTCACTTGAAATTCTTGCAGAATTAGACATCTCCTGCTCAATGCATCAAAAAATTTGTTAGCATTACCAAAAATATGTTTAATGACAAAAGTGAAATTTTGCATAAACGCTATCCACTTAGCATGTCTTTGATTCAATTTTTCCTATCTGATTATGAATGTTAAAGCCTGATTATCACTATACAAAAAAATTTATTTTGGTACAAGATAGTGCCTCCATTTCTTCAAGGCTTGAATTACTGCATAAAATTATTTATCATATGTGGAGTATTTCCTCTTAGTATCATTCAGTTTCTCATTGAAATATGCAACAAGCCTATTATCTTGGCTTAATACTACTCCAATTGCAACTCCACTAGCATCACATCTTACTTGAAATTTCTTCCCGAAATATGCAAAGACCAGAATCGGTTGTTTTGTTATCTTCTCCTTTAGTATCTTGAAACCTTTTTCAACTTCTTCTATCCATTTAAAAGACTTGTGTCTCTTCTTCACCGTATCCATCATCGATGTACAAATTCCACTGAAATTTCTAATGAACTTCCTATAGAAACTTGCTAATCCCTGGAAGATTCTCACCTCGAATATGCTCCTTGGCAACGACCATTATTTGATTTCTTTCACCTTCTCTGGATTCATCTTCAACTCATTTGAAGAGATCAAAAAACCCAAATAAATGAGTTATGTCTTCATAAAAGAGGACTTCTTTAGGTTTATCAACAGCTTCTCCTTCTGCAATATCCTCATTACTAATGTTAGATGTTTGAAATGCTCTTCTTTAGTGTTATCACTGGAATTTCGTCCGCAAATGGTTACAATAATCCAGCATCTCCAAACACCCATTAGTTCATCCATGGCCCAAAAAATGCATTTCCAAAGGGAAAAAAAACTATACAACTGGTTATAAAATCAGCATGCACTAAGAATACAAAGGAAGCACGCACATGTGCACCAGTCGAAAACACTGAAAAAGTGCACATGCACCCGATGCGCAATTGTGGACACAAAAAGTCGTGCATACCTCAGAACGACGCATTTATGATTTTGGTTGGCATTCCACCCACTTCTGGTTCATCTCCCAAGTTGATTTGACACCCAAATCTGAGATGAATCCGAGTGGGGGGATGGTCAAAGACCTAAGGGTGCCCTAAAGAGCCCATTGTTCACACTAAAGACTGGTTGAATAATGCCTCAAAGATTTGCTATAAAAAGAGGCCATGGGTGCACTATATTTCCAAGAATTCATTTGTATTGTTATGCTTCCTATATTCTCTTGGAGGAACCTCTTTCCTCATTAGAGCATACAAGCATCATCTCATTTATCCATTCACATCACCTCTTGAGTGAATGAGATTTGGGTTTCTTCACTATTTCCTTCTAGTTTGATATTTGTAAGAAGAGCTCAATCATTGGGGGTTCAAGAGCCCTCCCTTGGAGGAAGAGGGGACCCATAAGTCTCCATTTCTCTTTGGTGTTTTCCCACTAATACAACTTATCCATTGGTGGCATGAATGTTGTTTATTTTTGGTTCTATTTCCCTTATGCACTCTAATTTAGTTTCTTTTATTGTTATTAGCTTAGTTGTTTGTTTATTTGCTTATTGTTATTGATGTTTCTAACTCTTGCACTCACTTATGTCCTATCTAGCTAACCTGACTAGACTTGTAAGTGTCATTCTTTTGCTCATTTAGGTGACGAAAATGATACAACAGATTGGCGACTCAATTGGTGAAAGGTATCAATTTCCTCCCCATTTGGGTTGTTTGAGCACTTATTTTTGGTTTATTTAACTTGCAGGAACCATAATTGGCCCATGCCTGCCTGCAAAAATCTAAATTCGAAGCTGAGCTGAGAGAATTTCATCCGAAATTTTCTTCCTGGCCATGTAACAGAAAGTGCACGGGTTTTTTAACCCACAGGAGCATCTTCTGAGCACGTGCACCCAACTCACTTCGTTTCTTAGCACATTCTACACACCTACGCCAAAAGGTCATTTTTTATTTGCGCATTGGCACCACATACGCCTTTGTCTACTCTGCGACCCGCGCATCTGTCCAGAAATTCACACATTGTGAGGGATTTTGTGATATGTTGAAGGCCCGTAGCCTTCTTAAGCTTGATTCTATGCAAATTGTAATATGCACCACACTTAGATTCCCTCTCCACATGAAGGGTTAATCAAAACATAGGTCCTTAAAGGGTTAAAATTCATACTTTTCCTCTTTTTGCTTTCATTTTTCCACATGGATGGCTTGCTTTGATTAAAGTTAAGTTGGAATCATTCTATATCACATATATAACCACTTGCATTGGGACCAGAAATTGAACGTCAATTATTGAGTATGCTCTTCTCTCGTGCAATAGAGCGATCTTGAGAATCGGAAAAATGATTGAGGGAAAATTTAATCTCCCTTAAAAGACAAAATCTTTAGGAGAGGACAACAACCCCCTCGAGACTCCTCTTAGTTTCTTTTTCAAACACATATTCGGTAAGCCCATAATGTTGAGTATAACATCAAATGTCAATTTGACTTGGCCGAATTGATCGTTCGTTGTAGGATGGTTTTAAGAGATTTATTTACAGCTTCCACCTGACCATTTTCTTAGGGGTAGTAGGGTGACGAATGTTCTTACCGCAACCCAAGATTTGATGTTAATTCAGTCATCATTTGGTTCTAAAAATGACTGCCATGGTCAATGACAATCTCTCTCGGGACGCCGAACCTTGCAATTATCCGGTTGAACAAAAAGAGAGTTGCAATCTCTCCATCATCTTTAAACGTTGGCATAGCTTCAACCCACTTCATCTTTCTTCTGTAAGTGCATAAATCCCTTTGTGATCTCGGCATAGTTGGCGATGAAACGCCTCAGAAAGTTCGCCTCTCCTTGTAGACTCTGAAGTTGAAGGATTGTGCGTGGGGGAGGCAACTGAACTATTGCCTCAACCTTGAGAGGATCAACCATGATCCCTGTTGTCGACACTATGAAACCTAACAAATGTCATGATGTTATGAAAAAGATACATTTTTTTGGATTCAAGCAAATTCAGAAGTAGCGACACCGCTCAAAGATAAGTCGGAGGTGAGTGGGATGATCCGTTCTCTTGTGATATAGTGATGCTAAATCATCTAAATAGGCTTTGACTATATGCTTGAGATCATGGAAAGCAAAAGACATGGCTCGCTAGAAGGTAGCTCCAGCATTTTTGAGACCAAAAGGCATCTTACGATAAGAAAATGTACCCCATGGACAAATGAATGCAGCTTTATGTTAGTCTTTAGGTTTGATTTGTATCTGATTATATCCTGAAAAACCATCCATGAAAGAAAAGGCCTCACAACCTGCACATTCATCAATTATCTGGTCAATGAATGGTGTGGGAAAATTATCTTTTGGACAGGCCTTGTTCAAATCACACAATTCCATACATACACAAATCATGCCATGATTCTTGTTAACCGGCACGGGATTTGACACCCATTGGGTCAAATGGATAGGATAGATAAAACCGTCTTTGAGCAGTTTCTTGAATTTAGCCTTGATGGTTGTTTCTTTCCTGGGATTAACTAGATGAAGCTTATGTCGAACTGGCTTGGCATCCAAATAAGTTGTGATTTTATGTTCTACTATTTTTGGATCAATGCCTAGCATTTCCTCATAATATCAAGAAAAAACATCATGGAATTCTTTAAATAAGTATGTGTATATTTGAATCTCTTCGAGGGAACAGTCAGCTCCAACGAAAACATTCTCCATGACACCAAGGGTTCTGGAGATATTAACTGGTATATTTTCAACGATAGTTTCCATATTACCCTCGACATAAACCTCATGTATAGCCAAGGGATTGATAGGACAAGACCTATCTCCAGTCATAGTCAAAGTGAATTCCCCTGCTTCGATTCTGCTTAACTCTGGGAGGAAGTATGATATGTGATGGAGATTGTCCCAGGGTTTTTCTGGACTATTCATTGCTTCAATGATTACTTCATCTGAGGGCAATACTAAGTCTAACGAATCGGTACCAGTGAGGGAACCTTGAGCCCAAATAGGCTCTGGGATCGTATCTAACTCTTGTGTAGGAGTCAGATCGGTGTTGGCTGAAGCTTGTTGGACTAAAGAGTACACTGCCTCTGCCGCAGACAAGGGCATGGACATACCAGGGTGCCCTGTCCCTTCCATCATGGTCGACGGGGAAGGAATAATCCACGGATTGTTGAAGTAAGTCATGTGAAACGACGAAACTTGGAAAATCTAAACCTTATGGTGGTCTAATACAAACTTGACATCACCTTGAGGAGGCGAGTAATCGAAAGTACCCATCAAAGATGGGCACAAACCAACCCCTACGTTAATGACACTCGGTTGGGGATTGTCAATCATCGGGACCGTGGATGCCCCCAATGAAGGGTCAGGTCTAGAGAAGGACAATTGATCAATGGTCATGATCTGGCCTTCATGTGGAAACAACAAGACCCAAAAAACTGTAGCAACCACTGCTTGCATGGCATAGGTCCAACCCCTACCTAACAAGAGATTGTAGTTGAGGGATGCATCGACTAATTCTACTTCGACGCACACGATCTTCCCTCCTAACTGCACGGGAAAAGAGGGGATGATGCCATGTGGTCGGAATGAGTGACCATCGAAAGCGGTAAGAAGAGTAGGTGACGGAGACAAAACGAGTTGGCCAATGGCCTTCCAACACGCCAACGACATGACGCATGTCGAGGCGCCCTCATCAACCACCATGTAGAAAATGTTCCAAGTAAAACTTTTCGTGGGGTAAGCCACTACCATCTGAAATGCTATGTGGTAAGGGAGATGAGGTTTTAAGTTGGTTGTATCTAGCATGATTGTACCCAGATTACAAGTCTCGGCAGATCCTAAAGATGCTAACAAAGCTTTCCTCTGGGAAGGGAAGCTCTAGAGGACCTCCAAAGTGGACATCGCACAAGGGGTTTGAGATAAATCCTCCACCACAGAATAGTTCTGGGTGGCCCTTGCGTTTGGGTTATGAGAATATTTCTTGAATGCATATTTTGGGATGCGTGTCATTGTTTTGCCCAAAGTATTCTTGATCTGGAGAGGAAGAGATGGGATTTTAACTTCTTTGCCTTTCTCAGAGGTGCTTGTCTTACGATAGTCATGTGCTCTAGTCGATAGAAAAGCATCACCATTCATCATATACACATTCACAAATGTAGGATTGTTCGAAGACAGAGAGGGGCCTTGACTGCCCCCTTCCACACTTGTAGAGGCTTGGGTTAGGTTTTTCCCATGTTGGAATGGATTCGTTAACACAGCAGGTTGTTGCTATGACACAAAATTTTGGGCCTCTACAAGCCGAGGGCACTGGTGGGTCGGGTGGTCCTCCGTGCATAGGTTCCATGGATACTTCGCCTTCCATTTTTCAGTGTTTCCCCTGCCAACATTATTAGTGGGTTTCTTATCCCCCTTACCCTTCTTCTGTTGTTTTTTCTTTCCATCAGGTTGTTGGGTGGCCTTTGGATTTGTCGATTGCACACTATGTACATCCGACATTTGGGTAGGGGGAGTAGCCAAAACAGTATTTTGGCTAGCCGTTGTATGTTGTATAGAAAATTTCTTCATTTGTTTTGTCATTTGTTAAGCGGACTTGGTTTGTGCTAAACCTACAATACCATCGACAAGTGGTCCAGATCTTTGTCTGGTTTTATCAAGTATGGATCGTGTTGCATTGGGAAAAACCTCGTACAGTAAACCAGACTAAGAATAAATTAGCTCAAGCTATTGAGCTCTCATGATGGCATCTTCCTCGGAAAACACTCATGACGTTGCGACATCTTTGGATACTTGTGGGACCAAAGACTTAAGGAACCACTCAAAAAGGAATGTTGGTGGGACTGGTACCTTAATCAAACTCTTCCAGCGTCTCCACTCTCGGATGTGGTCGGAGATATGGTCTTCTTTTGTCTATTCAAAATTGGCCAGCAATTCTGTGTTGGCATCATATCTCACAGGTAATTGGAAATGGTTTAGGAATGCCATTGCCAATTCGTCAAAGGAAGAATATCTCGAGTGGTCGAGCTAGATGTATCATTTCGCGGCACTCCCTATGAGAGTGCGTTGAAACAATCGCAATTGTACCGAGTCATATTTCAATGAATTAGATGAGCACCAAAGATGGAAGGTGGTCACATGATCCCCTGGATCTTTGTTAGGCTTGGCCTCGAACTTTGGTATGTCCGAAGGCAATTTCGTCGGCATAGGAAGCCAACATGGATCGTGACAGATGGGATCATTCAACAATCTTGTCAAGTCTGGAAAATGTAAGGTTGCCAAGAAAGGTAGCTTTGGTTGGTGTTGTTGATAACCATGGAAAAAGGGGCCTGGAGTTTGACTAGCACTAGGTTGCAAGGAAAACTTGGGTTGTTGGCCGGGGTTCTGGTAAAAACCATGGCTATGACTAGTGTACGGATTTTGCGTGTGAGGAGACATCATCGGTTGATTCCCAAAATAGGACGTAGATGGTTGGACGTGTATTACATTCGAAGGACCTTGGGAAGGGTTGCCCCATGTCGATCCCATGGGCATAAGCATAGCACCTTGTCTGGGGTTCCATTGGTTTTGAAAATAATTGCCCCAGATCGCCATTCCTGATGAGGGAACTGACCCTTGCCAAGAATTCCAAGGTCCTGATGTGGAAGAAGTTCCTAGGTTTTCCCCCTGTGTAGGAATAGTACCTTACATAGGATTAGGTTGGCCATAACCGGGGTTTCCCCCGGTTAGGAAAGCAGCTAACGAGAAAGCGTTGTTACCAAATGCATCGAACAAAGAAAATGGTGTCGACCCTATAGGCATATTATGAGAAGGTGGTCTTTGACTCCCTACTCCAATTGAACTATGGTGTGTGTTTGGCCCGACAGATTGTTGGTGGGTACCACTGAGTGAAGGGGACGAAGGAGGTATATGACCTCCCCCATAAGGGAAAGCATTAAAAGGAGCTGAAATTCTCCCAATGGGTCCTTACAGAGGAGCATTAGAGCTCCCTGCCCCCAGACCAAAAGTCTGTAAAGTGGAGTAAGATAGTACAGGGATGGTACCTGTGCTAGGAATCTCGTATGAGAATGGAGGGCTTGTATTACTATATTTGAAAGGATCATTATCCATCTCCAAAGACAAGATCGGGCCACTGCTTGATGTAGAGGTAGTTAAGACCGTGGTGGCTTGGACTGGTGACGGTGGGGTAGGAGGTGGAACACCCCCTGTGATGACAACCATGGAGGGAATATCAGGATTCCCAGAAGAAGAGACAAGATTGGACTCCATTACTATCCACTTTAAAGGTGTCGAAAGGTCCTTTAATAAAGGTTGGTTAGGTGTGATTTTTGGTGACTCGGTCGCTTCAAAAGACCCTTGTTGGTCTAGCTTTCGCCTTAGCAGTGGCGGGGGTGGCCCCAGTGTAACCGGTGGTAGGCCAAGAATCCTTCGTGACCGGTGGAGCTTGTGATCCTCCACTGTGTGAGAAGATCAAAGACACACCAGGGATTTCTATTCCTTCAAAAACAACACACACTAGAAAAGTCCCTACAAGATAAAATAAGCAAACACCAAACTAGTTGGAAGAACAGTTACAACAACCAACACTAGAGAAACTTACTAGTGCAAGTGCAACTCGAACAGAGAAGCACCCTCCGGGTATACTCTGCAAAGTGTGGCCCGATGTCTGTCCTAGGTACCATGGTATACCCCCACAGTCACCTATGTATGTCCCTAAAAAATATAGGCAACTAGGTTGCCAGCGCACGAACAGTCACCAGGCGGGTATACTCGACAGTCGGGTAGACCACAATGAACAGGGTATTGAGCCTAAAACCTATCAAGGGTATCGAAAGAATGTGGTTCGAAATACAACTGAGGACCTTGAATGGATTCAAGACCCACGAAGCTCCGTGGCAAATGAAATCGATGGAATCCAAAGACAAGCCCTCTATATGTGTTCTCCACTACGATTGGTCTGGATTTGGAGGGGTTGTCTCCTCTACCTTTCTGCACGCGACCTCGTGTTTAGCCTCTGTGTTAGAGGGGGGTCCTGGATAACTTTTACGATACTAGACTTTTAACACTCCCTAGCTCAGACTCCAATGTTTGATTTAATGGAGTTGAAGAGTTTCCTCTCCAACCTAATTCAAGGCCCTAACCCTAAACTAGTTGGTTGACCCTACAATAATAAAAAGACTAATTAATTTTAGATTTAGAATTAATTTTTATGGCTTGTCTTAAGTCAAAGGTTATGAAATTGAAACTAGTGATGTTTGAAAGACGAAAGAAAAATAAACAGAAAGCTGGAAAAAAAATAACTTCTTCTTGACTCAATTCTTAATCAACTTTTCAAACTAAAAATTCCTAAGATTTTTGAATAGCAAACTCAAAACAGGATTTCACTCGACTACGAGCTACTTATAATCTAAGTAAACCATCAAGAACTTATGAAAGCAAAGACTTTTCCTGGTTACTAATGCAAACCAACACTATTTAGCCAAACAAAGAAATAAAAGATTTATTTTTTTATTTGAATGCTCACAAAGGAAAAAGGAAAATATCAACAAGTAAATACCAAGAAAACCTCTGGCCTAAGTGCAGATCGCAAAGAGTCACTCTAAAAACAACACACAAGCAGATTAAAAAAGGACTCTCACACCTGTCTAAAAACCCTATAAAAGGAAAATTTTGAGGAAAACTTCTTAATGACAAAGAAATATATTACTGTGATCAAACCTAAGTTACTGACCGCTATGAAAGAGACCAAAAAACCTAATAGGTATAACTCTTGACAAAGGAAAGGATGATTGCCCCTCCTTAAGCAAAAATTTTCTCAACAGGCACGTTGCTAACAGTTAGACAACTAGTGTGTGCACGTGAGTTGTGTAAAGTCAGAGCATGTGTACATGTGTGTAGACCTTATGCAGGCCGCGTGTACCTCTGCAAATCTTCAAAAAATGAAAATAAAAGCAATCAAGAACTGGCAGAGACTACTGGTATTGAGGACCAGACACTCTTGAAGACTCAGAAACTCTCTAAGATAGAAAAAAGAAAATAATTCAAAGAAAATTTCATAGCACAAACCAATCCGAGGTGAAACCTAAGCTATAAACTGCAAACAACAAATACTATAATGAGTTCCAGAAAACCCCTGAGAAGAATTACTTCTGACAGGGGAGAGGATGACTGCCTCTCAAAAAGAAATTTTCTGAAATCATACACGCGACTGACACTTCATCAGCTAGCATTTACATGTTGGCTATGTGAAGGTAGGGCACGGGTACACATGTACATACCTTATACAGGCCGCGTGTACCTCTGTGGGTCTCGAAAAAAAAATGAAGTCAAGCAAAGAAACAAAGATAACTGGTATGGAAGACCAGAATCTCTGTTAGCTCAGACTTTTGCAAAAACTTTAAAAACAAGGAATGAAACCAGTTTTTAAAAACACCCAAGAAAAAATATTCCCAGAAACCCTAGAGATCCCCAGTACGGTCACCAATTTTTTTGTGGGTGGGAATCCCTCCTACGGACTTAGCATTTAAGGGCTCTAATCATGCATGCAAAAAATGACCATTTCAAAGGCCTCAACTCTTTCGTATTCTCCCAACACAAAACCCCACATTCATGCAATACAAATGTGTAAATGAGATTCGATAACTCTACCTTAGGTCCTTTGTTTGATGTCGATCCCTTTTCTTTCACTCGCTCTTTGATTGTAAGCCTCCTCCCAAAGCCGTCATGCATTCACACATGTACAAACAAAAAGTTGTGAGCATTCATTTCGTATACTAATTGTTGGGTTAGTTGTGACAATATCATAAAATAAACATTCAACTTGAACACATGATATGGCGGGATGGGAAAAATATTCCTTTTTTGTATTAATCTTCACAGTAGTAAACTTACAATATGTGGTCGGCACTGCTCCTCAAAACTGGTCCTGGGCTCCTCTTCAACTGTCCTCCAACTTCTTTTCTCTATACTTCTCTTTGCACAAGGATAGATAAAGGTTGGGACAAGGGGAATGCTCAATTGGGTATAGTCTCTTTACTATGATTTTCCTCTTTTCAAATGGGACCCTCACCCCTTCTTTTATAGGCTAGAAGGAGCTAGGTATTTAGTCAAATGACCAGCCAT
The DNA here is from genome assembly GCA_010110895.2 of Picea sitchensis. Classification (NCBI taxonomy): domain Eukaryota; kingdom Viridiplantae; phylum Streptophyta; class Pinopsida; order Pinales; family Pinaceae; genus Picea; species Picea sitchensis. The sequence continues at coordinate 391,083 of SNQJ01S0015721.1, read as the reverse complement.
GCATGGCTGAAAGGTTTAGTTAACTTTCCCAAAGTTGTGTGTTCCGTCAGCAACTTTCCTTTTTCCGTGCTTTTTTAGGTACACACAGGTTGTATTGGAGCAGCTAGCATGTACACACGTGCAATAATGGAGCAGGGCGCATGGGCCTTTATAAAGAGGGTTTTTTAACCAGATTTGTTCAGTACTGACTTGGCAAAGAAGGCATATGGGATTGCCTGATGTCAGGTAAGTATGTTTGGTGCAAATTAGGGTTATAACAACCTTGATCGGATTTTGTGTGGCTATTGGGAAATATCACTAGCTCTTTTGCGATATGCACCCTCTACCCCTCATTATAATTGATTATTTCATCCTTCACTAGTTCCTCTTCCAGTGGCTTCAGACCCCACTATTGAGTGCTATTATAAGGTCTAGTGCTATTTGAGAGGAAGGACATTATGTATTTTTAGGACACGAGCATTTGTTTTCTTTGTTCTCCCACGCGGACAAAATCCCCCTATCCACATATATGATTCTTTGTCAATTGATTTATGTATGATGCTCTTGTGATTACAAACGATTGTGAAATATATTGTGAAGGTATAAGTAATACAAAGTATATTGTTCATTTATTACTCTCATCACCAGTTGCACACATTCATTTTGCTAGTCGTACATCATAGGGGACCCACAAAACCCTCGTCGTTCTAGACGCTTGCAAAATCTCCCTCCCATTCGAGGAGGAGTTCCTAGTATTGCCAACTCATCGAATCCACCATCTCACACCCATGTGAGTGCTACTATCTTGGGATCATCTTTTCTTGGTTCCACATTACTTGGGTCCACTTCCCAAGGTCAACCATCCATTCGCTCTCCTTTACACGAAAGTGAGGGGCAAACTTTTTCCCAAGGGGGAAGTACAACTCCACCTAACCCCCCTCACAGGTCAGGTACATAAAACACTCACACCATGGCTGGAACTAATCCTCCACTACCACCCCAAATTCCATACTTGGCTTCCCTCAACATACTAAATCTGACTAAGATCACCAATGATCATATATTGCATGACCCCACATGGCCTACAATGCCTACCAAACTACCTTCATACATCCCCAAGTTTGAAGGAAAAGCGGGAGATGACCCGACCAACCATATCATGACCTTCCACTTATCGTTCTCTTCAAACAACATCATGGACAACTCTATTCGATTGAGGTTATTCAAATGCACACTCACTGGCCCATCAGCCAAGTGGTATGTAGAAGAAAAATGTGGGTCCCATATGACCTTTGAATCTTTGGCCAAAGAATTTTTGACCTTCTTTCAACTACCAATATATCATAACAATGGTCTCGAATTTCTCTCAGAGTTTAAACAAACCTCTGCCACAAATATCGCTGACCACATTCATGAATGGTGTCGGCGACATAGTCTATGTAAAGTTGAAGCCACCAAGAAACAATGCCTCAAATGGTTTCTCAAATCACTTGTTTCCCTCCTTTCCAAGGATGTGGTCGCCACCTTCCCCCAGTCTGAAGAAGAATCCATCGGAAACGCTCAACATTTCGAAATCATTTATTCACAGTCAGGATACTTATATAAAGTACTACCTTATGCCCTGACACCCATGCCATTCAACCAGCACAAACATGGGATGTCTCACTCTGTAGATGGATTGATTGGTACCACAACACACCACAACCCACACCCCCAACAACCACCTTTGTATGGAACACCTCAATATTCGTTGGTATATGGAGGGCCCCCTTATTATCCTCCTCCCCCTTATCAACAACCATACTTTGTTTCCCTTCCTCCACCCATAAGCGAACCACCACCGACACCCACAATGCACCCAGCTGTCCAACCAAATTCTGGTACCCCCTCTACCTCATCTTACACCCTAAGCACTAGTGAAAGCGTTACGCCTTCCTATGTACTCTACAGATCATTGCCACAAAATAATTTTAACTTTCCATTTCCTGGCCCTCCACAGCCCATGGCTCCACCACAAGGACACCCACATGTTGGGGTTAACTTTGTTCAACCCTCTCCCATTCAACAATACCAAAATTTTGAACAATTGAATACTAAAAATCTGACCCATCAGTCGAATAATGCCAAAAATAAAGGAAAAAACTGAAACAATAATACTCCAGGACCAGGAGGGAATCACCCGCAATAGAACCAACCTGTCGAGGGGAACCAAAATCAAGGGAACCAGATCCCCCAAGGGGGAAATAATAAAAAACCTGAAGGGAATAATAATAACAATCTTTGAACAAACTTCCATTGTGCCATTTGCGGTGAGTATGGCCATTATACTCACCATTTCCCTCAAATCATTGACTTTAAATGGATGAAAGAATCTGGAAATGGACCATGTCCCCCAGCACTGCATGCCCCTCCACGGACCCCTCTACAATATGTGCAACAACCACCCCCAGTCGTGCTGCAAAACCCCATTCCACACCAAGGGGTGATGAACACCCAACAGGAGATGCATCTTGCCCCACCACAAATGAGACAATATCCAAACCCAGGCACTTCTACAGATTGCACTATCCTCCTCACTAGAAAGGAAGAAGTTCTTCTACAAACGCGCAGTCGTCAATACATCGCACCCCCTGACTCCAATCCCACTACCTCGAAAGAAGCCCCAGTCAAAATTGGACCACCTTTGATGATTTCTCGCCCTAATACTGAAACACCCATTTTTATTCCTCATATCCCATTGTGACGGAATTTTAACAACCCTTAGGATAGGGCGGCACACAATTATAGTATGGTCGATGACTTGGCACAATATCCTACTTCCATGTCATTTTTAGAGTTCCTTCAAACCTGTCCTACTCAATGGAATTCATTACTTTCTTCCCTGGGGGTAGTCAACCCTGCTGATACTCGACTCATCACCTTTGATCTTGATAGTGGATAACCCCATCTCCCCTCTCTGGTCACATTCCAAATATCGGTTAAAATCCAGAACATCACAGTTCATCGTTGCATCATTGATGAAGGTGCATCCACATGCATCATGTCCAAAACCATATGGAAGAAACTTGGCTCCCCTGAGCTCATACCATCTGCCATCACTCTGAGAGCTTATGATGGACGACCATCCTCTCCTGAAGGGCTCTTTCAAAATGTCCCCATTGAACTCGAGGGTAATACTATCCTCATTGACATTGAATTTATCGATGCTCTACTCGATTACAACATCTTGTTCAGATGTAGCTACATGTACGCTATGAAGGTTGTGGCCTCTTCTGTGTTTTGCACAATGATGTTCCCCCACAATGGGAAGATAGTTGCCATCAACCAAGTGTCACATTATGAGCCCAACCCTTCCTCCAACATCGATAATATCCTACCCTTTGTCCACACTAATCTCGATGCCTACCCACTCATCGATATGGGTCCTGAAATTTTCAAAGACCCATCTTTTCTAGGAACATACCATGGACCACCTCTGCTCATACATCCCTCAGCACAAGTATGTGTCATCTCATCCAATGGAACAAAAACTAGAGATACCCTTCCCCCCACAGAGGCTTCCTTACTATCTAACATCCCACTCGTCACAGAGCTCCTTCCTTAGGAATCCCCTGAGAACTCTTCAGCTCCCCCTGTTCTCAATTTCACCCTCCCTCAGGGCCACATCCCAGTTTGGGAGACAGTCCCCTAAGCCATTACTGAAATTCCCTTCTTTTGCCCCCCAACGGGTGTACAAGATTTCCAGGTAGCCAAAATGCTTACTCTTCCCAATATGGTGTTGGCAATCCCAGTACGGTATCTACATCCACCTGGGATGGTCCCTCAACCATCCCTCCCTCCTCAAGCAGAAGGAATCCCGATGTAGATTCCAATACTTACCCCAACTGCACCACCCTCACCCCCACTCGCTAGCATCACTGCTACAGTTGGGGGCAGAAGGAAGAAGAAAGAGCCCACCGCTCCACTTCCCCCATGAGTTCAGCCTCCTTATGCACTATGCGAGAAATATGGAAACCCCACCAATAAATGCCCATCTCTCCCTGAGATGTGTAATCTAATTCAAATCCCTCGAGCAACGACATTGCTCGTTGCTTCATCCAACTCACCTAGTACTACCACTGCATCCCCTACTACAGGAGGCAGAGGACTGCGAACCAAATTTTCATGTGCCATATGTTCAGAATATGGCCATTACACCCACCATTTCCTTGCACTACCTCACTTTCGACAGACGCTAGCGGTAGTACTCCAGAGATTTCAGCAAGAACCCCTTCCATCTGCATCATCTCAAACACAAGTCACTGACATCCACTATGTCACAACCTCAGTCAAAGAGTGGATGATATGTCCTTGCTCTCTCTGTGAATCACTAGATCATTTCACCTACCAGTGTCCCATGATTATTGAATATAGGCATCGTCAACTAGCCCTTATTCCTAATCCTCCCATCACCCCACCTCCGGTGACGCAAGTAGTCCCCCCTACTCCCTCTCCAGATATGGTTTATATCTTCTCTCCCGAGCCTGAGGCACTTCCCACTCCTCCATGGTTCATAAATATCCTAGAAGAATATTTGCCCCCAAATCCCCCCAATTCTCCAATTCATTTCCCCATAGAAATCTTACGCCCGACTACCATTTTCAACCCATAGTATCTCGATATTTGGTTTATGTCAAGTGAACCATCGCAACCCCCTTGCACCATTCCCCCTACTTATTTACCACCAGAAGACAACCACATGGTGACAGTTACCAATGTTACTCCCCTGAATCCCCTAAATTCTCGACAGTTCCACTACGACGAAGACATCCTCAAGGAATTAACTACCCTTGATTTCCCATGGGATTCGCTCCATCAGAGAGTTCTCTTTATTTCACAGGAATCCTTTGCACCTCCCAAAAAAAACCCCATATACGCAATCAAAACCAAATATTTTCTCCCCTCGGGGCATATAGATTGGTTCAATAACCCTATCCCTGCCCCCGACGCTTTTGAAGAAGACAACATGGACAACATTTCCCCCATCGTCAAAATCGATATTTCCATCAAACATGGAATCATAGAGGAAATCACCATCGGTGTTGCATGCTCTCCTGAAGAACTCATAGCTTACAAATCTCTCTTCCAAGAACACCGGGACATTTTCGCCTGGTCATACACAGAGATGCCCGACCTTGATCCCTCTATCGTTGAACATCGTATAGACACATGGCCTGATATCACACCTCTACGACAAAAGAAACGTCCATTACGCCCATCCAAAGTGGAAGCCATCAAAGCCGAAATTGACAAATTACGCACTCCAGGGTTCAGATACCCCATCACATATACGTCATCAGTCTCCAGCCCCATCCCTGTTAACAAAACTCAGGGCACTATCCGCCTCTGTATGGACTTTCGCAATCTCAATCATGCCTGTCCCAAAGACAATTTCCCAACGCCCTTTATTGACCAAATTATCAATGATTGTGTCAGCCACGAGTCTTTGTCCTTCATGGACGGTTTCTCTGGCTACAATCGAATTCAGATTCACCCAGCCGATCAATACGAAACTGCATTCACTACCCCCTGGGGTACTTTTTCATATCGTGCCATGCCTTTTGGCCTCAAGAACGTCGGTGCCACTTTTCAACGAGCCATGACATACATTTTTCATGATATAGCTCATATAATCCTCACATACTTGGATGACCTCACCGCTCGATCCAAGAAACTCCCTCAACATCTCGATGATTTACGAATCATCTTTCAAATATGTCGTCAGTACAATATTCGCTTGAACCCCCTCAAGTGTGTATTCTGCGTCACCGTTGGACACCTCCTTGGGTTCATCATTTCCCAACGCAGCATCACTGTGGACCCCCTCAAAGTCCAAGCCATCATAGAAACCCCCCCCCCCTCAGAATTTACACCAGCTACAAAGCTTACAAGGAAAAGATAACTTTTTACACCGCTTTGTCCCCGATTATGCCACTCGTGCACACGGTTTCCTTCACCTCTTACGTCACGATATCCCATTCCAATGGGATGAACATGCCCAAACTGATTTTGATGATCTTAAAACGGCCCTCTCCAACACCCCATTGATTAGTCGACTCAACTATGACTAGGACTATATCCTCTACTTATCGGCCTCAGCCGTCTCAGTAGCAAGAGTTCTCGTCCAATTAGGGAATGATGACCGTGAGCATGTCATTTACTATATTAGTAAAGATATTTCAGGGCCACCCTTGAAATATAATCACAAAGAGAAATTCACCCTTTCCATTGTCCTCGCAGTCTAGAAACTGCGCCATTACATTTTTCTTCGAACTACCAAAGTCGTAGCCGATTCCAACCCCATGCAACACTTGCTTAGTCGATGGCAAATTAATGGAAAATTTTCCCGATGGATCATCATCCTTCAAGAGTATGACCTCAAATTTTCAACACCCATGAGAAATAAAATCCTTGTCCTCGCCGAACCCCTTACGACATTTCCCTCCGATACTACTAGTTCTCCCGTCAAATATAGACTTCCCCGATCAACATATTTTTTACATCCCCTCGGATGACCCTTGGTACGGAGATCTCCTCATCTATCTCCAAACACAGAATTTTGGAAACCACCTCTCCTAGGACGATTGTCGGCGTATTCACCACCAATCCCCTCACTACCTCCTTATCGGTGATATATTATATCGACGAGGGGTCGACACCATACTTCATCGATGTTTGACCATCGACAAATCCGATAGAGTCTTGAATGACTGCCACAGTGGCACCTGCGGTGGCCACCTCTCAGGGATGTCCACCGCCCAAAAAATCATTCGAGCAGGCTATGTTTGGCCCACATTGTTTCACAATTGCATCCATGTTGTGAAGCGATGTGACAAATGTCATCTATATGCCAACAAAGTGAGAGCACCACCCACTCTTCTCCACCCATTCATTACTGTCATCCCCTTTTGAAAACAGGGCATAGACTTCATGACTTGCAATCCTTCATCTAACAATGGACACAAATACATCATCATGGCAATCGATTACTTCACCAAGTGGGTTGAATCCATGCCTACCTTCAACAACACCGCTGACACTGCAACGCATTTTTTCTTTAACCACGTCATCTCCTGCTTTGGATTTCCACTACAGTTAGTCTCTAATCACGGGAAACACTTCGAGAATGAGATTTTCATCGAACTCTCCTCCAGGTTAGGATTCTCCCATGATTTTGCCTCCTGTTTATGGATTAATCCGTAAGTGCGGACACAAACCGATCTCCCTAGATCCATCTGGATCTAGAACAAAACAGGACAGAATAGGACGCTTTCCTTAAGTTTTAAATATTGAATTTACTGAGAGGCAAGAATCATGGACATACCTTATGATCGCTTCCTTTAGTCTTTGTTGCTCCCGCTTCACTCCAGTGCTCTTGTGTAGCCAAAATCAAAACAACAAAAACCAACCAAAGTGATAGCGATAGCATAAACTCAATATAAACCTATGTATGTGATCAAGGAATCATACAATAAAACACAACAAGCTTTATAGGAAAGAATCATATTACTATATCATATTAAATGTGAAAGAGAGATTACAACCGTTGCCTTGATGTCA
>SNQJ01S0015721.1:362392-379367 GCA_010110895.2 Picea sitchensis | reverse complement strand
TGATCAAAGCAAAACTGGGCATCCAAAAATAGGACATCCTAATTCCAAATACAAATTTCAAAAGGGTTCGCAGCCTAGCTATAGGGTGCAGTGCGAACTTTAGTGGAGTTCGCAGGCTAGACACATGTAGGGTGCGAACACCTCGCACTGGGTTACACAGTAGGGTGCGAACTCAGATGATTCTCGCAGGCCACTAAAGGGTACAGTGCGAGAATGTCTGTAAACACAAAATTTGGAAAAAGGACAAAAATTTTGAGCGAAATTTCAAATCCAAAGAGTCTTGATGGATCTCCCACATACTCAGAGACCAGAAAACAAACAATCAAAGCAAGGGAAACTAGACTAACTAGGAAACAATCTGATCCCCAGTGGAGTCGCCAATTTTGTTTCTGGATTAATCCGTAAGTGAGGACACAAACCGATCTCCCTAGATCCACTTGGATCTAGAACAAAACAGGACAGGATAGGACGCTTTCCTTAAGTTTTAAATATTGAATTTACTAAGAGGCAAGAATCATGGACATACCTTATGATCGCTTCCTTTAGTCTTTGTTGCACCCGCTTCGCTCCAGTGCTCTTGTGCAGCCAAAATCAAAACAACACAAACCACCCAAAGTGATAGCGATAGCATAAACTCAATACAAACCTATGTATGTGATCAAGGAATCATACAATAAAACACAACAAGCTTTATAGGAAATAATCATATTACTGTATCATATTAAATGTGAAAGAGAGATTACAACCGTTGCCTTGATGTCGTAAGGTCCCTTCCAACTGTCCTTCATTCCCAACACACTTCTTGCTCCAAGGATTCTAAAAGCATAGATCTGATAGCTACTCACAATCTATCTTGACAAAGCAAATCTCAAAGCCACTCTAACCAAGCCAAAGCTAACAAGCTCAAGAACAAGAACCCACAAGCTCACAGAAGCTCAAGCTAACTTTCTCCATGAGAACTCTTCTCCTTTTATAAGCTAAAGAAGATAAGGTGAGGAGGTTAGGATGATCCCACTAAATCATGAAAGCGAGTAAGATCCAAACCATTCGGATGCCACCTCACCATAGAAGTTTCTCCTTCTAGAAGATTCGAGAAAACGCTCTTTTTTCCCATGTGCTGGCATTCTCACACCCTAGCTATAGAGAAACCTGCGAACACCTCGCACCCTGGCTATAGTGCAACCTGCGAGAATGGGTCATTCTCGCACCCTGCCTATATAGCAACCTGCAAACATCCCTTTTTATAAGGTTTTTACATAGGAAAATGCAACTTCTTTTCTCAGGAAAAGTTCTTCTCCCTTCTCCCTTTAGGAACTCAGGCCACTGTGACCCCTCTGAAGGAAACAGATAGGTTTACATCATTAAAGATCATAGGGATGACAAAAATAATGTGTAACACCTCCCCATACTACCCTCATTCCAACGGATAGGTAGAGGTCGTCAACAAGGTCCTCAAAACCATGTTGCAGCTCACGGTTAAAAAACATAAGACCAATTGGCACCATATGTTGTTTTCCACACTATGGTCTTATCGCATGACAGTTAAAACTACCACTGGTTTTACACCATTTCATATTGTCCATGGGGTCGAGGCCACTCTCCCCATCGAGTGTGAAATCCCCACCTTACGCACCGCTATTGAGCTATTACCCGACACTGCTCCAATGGAGCAGCGTTTGTTGAACTTAGAGTCATTGGATGAAGAATGAAGACCTTTATTACAAAACAATGAGGCAGCCAAAAAATGGTTGAAGGCCATCTTTGATCGCCATGTCAACCTTCGAACATTCAACAAAGGTGACCTCGTCCTTACTTACGATATCGCTCACAATACCCTTGGCCATGGAAAATTTGAGTCATTATGGCATGGACTACATCGTCCAACATTGTCTCACTAAAGGTGCATACATCCTAGCCTCTCCCGAATGCCACCCTCTCAAAGAACCCGTCAACGGGTTGTACTTAAATAATTTTTACCCCTAAGCGTAGCCATTCTACACTAGGCTTTTTCCTTTTAGAGTTTTTAATCTTCTTTTCCCTCCATGCCTTGCATCCAATCTACCATTTGTGTTATTGACAGATGCCTCCTCCATCGGCCTACCACATTGGTTACACTAACAGAGCTAGACGTTGAACAGAGAATCTCGCTTCGGCCGCTTGGGCCCTCTATACCCCCTCACATGAACTTCTCCACTCTAGCGGCATATGTTTGGGCTCAGCAACCAAAAACCAAGTAGAATACACAGCCTTCATTGACCTCCTTGCTGAGGCCAGTCACCTTCATATTCGTCACCTTAGCATCTTACTAGATTCCGAACTAGATATCCTTCAGCTCAACAACGTGTACCATGTCTGCAATCCTTGCCTCTTCCACAAATACCTGCAAGTTGGAATTTTATCTCAACATTTTTATTCAATCACATTTACACATATCCCAAGACAATGCAATCAAATAGAAGATAATATGGCTAACCTAGTGTTATATTGGCATTTATCACATCAAGTTACCATTACACATACATAACCCATCAAAAGTCTATCACAACATATAAATTAGGCATCATAAAAAACATTACAAAAACATCATCACATGTGAACATCACAAGGATCCAAAAATGTATATCCATATATATATCGATCAATGTGCCATCAATGTTTACAAAAAATAGTACAACATGTACATCACCCGTAGGCAGGTGAATCCCCTCATCCCTATCGATACAAACTAGATGTCACACTACCCTATACAATATGGGCTCCCAAACCTCTATAAATACAAAAATGCATACACCAAGCACTCATGGTGCCGCTAGAGCACCTCCACTAGGTCCTCTGTTAGAAGGCAGGGCCCCACCAGCTGGGGGTCCACCCATTCCAAGAGGCAGCCACCCTGTCATCATTGCATCCGCTACCACTGCTCGATAGATCAAGGTCCACAACTCCACTAGAAAACCCACACACTACTCCAGGAATCCCTCGTCCTGAATCTGGGTCCACATACCCTCAGGTATTCCCTATAAAGCCACCTCCAATCAACAACAAAAGTCCTCAAATACCCTGTTGGCCTCGGCAGGAGGTGCACGTGAAGGCCTTGCACTAGGGCCATCATAATGTCACCTCCTACCAGCTTTATCCACATCCACTAGCCTAGTACCTGCCTCCTCCCTCCGACACCTCTCACCTACTCGGGGGTCCTCCCGCGATAGTCTCACTAGCCCCTCATGAGCCGGCACTCTAACAAGCTCCATCTCCCGGCCTCGGGGTTCCACAATCTGCACATACAACCAAAAAATGATAATATCAACATCCATCCATACATAACACATATGCGATACTATCTAAAAAATCAAATCATCAAATACATCAACATACCTCTGTGGTCCCAAAGCTCTCCAAGAGGTAAGACCATGTTGGGATCCCGACGATAGTCCATCCCCCCATATGGATATAGGAGTATGATCTGTGGCATATGATGCCACACATGTGCTAACTCGGCCATAAATTAATGGGCACCCCCCCCCACCCCCATGACACACCAAGATCATTTCCCACCGCATCAATCACGACTCTCGTGCCCCCGACGCATCCAACAACACTCTACTGTGCAACATAGGCACCCTCTCCAAAAACCAGGCCACCAAGATAGACCCAAAGGAAAAATCACCAGACTCAATAGCTTGACACCGGTTAAGTTGCCCGATCATCTTGGTATGTAGCATCAAGCCCCAGGAAAAATGTTCTCCACGTAGGGCCCTTTGCATGATGCTCAGCTAACTACCACTGATCCGCTGAGTAGTGAGGGACCCATAAACCCTCACAATCATTGTTGCAATGCAATGATGCACAAGGGAATCCATCGCCCCAATCCTCACCACTAAGCCAGACATAAATTCCTCCCATTACAATATGTTTGTGCCATGTCCGCCAACTATTCATCCCCCGGCAACACAGGCTCAACAAGTAAAGGACTTCCCCGAAAAGGGGTCCCAGTCAAGAAATATACATCCTTTGTCACAAAGAATGTGATATTCTCTCCCCGTACAATGAAACATTGTTGATCAGTGCTCCACATCAATATCAAAAACTGTAGAAGATACTCTTGTGCCTGCAACAGTGAATAGTCAAAGAACTTTAGCAGCCCACAAGCTTCCAAAGTCCCCCGCACACTAGGCTCCTCATCTCTAATCGCCTCTCTCAGACGCACCTAGTCTCTCTCCCTCCAGTGGACTGACATCCTCAAATGATCACCTGCATCCACATAAATAGTACCTGATCAGACATCACAACCCATAAAAACACCAAAATCTCCAAAAAAGATAAGTTTTTACACCCCTCATCTTTGCCTCAAGGGAACGGTTGTTTTCCCCACATGTGCACACATATGCACACATGTTCAATCCACATTTTTGCATGCATGTGAAACTATGGGTGATACAAGGGTGCACACATGCACCCCTATCACACACATAGACGTGCAACCCAGTGCACTTGTTCGCTACACAGTTGTGCACACATGCGCAACTATCAAAAACACAGTCGCGCATCATATGCGAGTCTGTTTTCCCCTCTTGGGAACCCCCGTGCGTGGTTTTCCCAATTAAATTTGTGCACTCATGCGCGTTAATCATTCGATCACCTATGCACTAGGGGGCCACCATCACAAAATCCTCATGTACGGCCATCCGTACAACCCTGCTCAAAAAACAAATCCTACTTATTATGCAGGAGGATATGACCACTAACCTGGCACTCACTAATCCTGGATCAGATGGCTCGATCTCCCAAAATCTCCAAATCTCTCCTCAAACCTCTCGTCAATCCACTATGGAAGTAGATACAAATGAGGTGGCAATGTGGGCCCTACATATATATATAGTCCATTTTTCCAAACTTCCATACTCAATTACGGGAGCTCTGAGCATCCGTTTTCTGATCCATCTTTAGCCACAGGATCAAGATCCCACCACCTACACAGTCACATTCCCCGAGCCACCATCCATCCTCGACCCCTGGGGAGATTTTTTCTCACATCACGCCCAGGTACGCATGCTCATGTTCAAAATTCTCAAATAATTGTTATATTTATTTACTTTCATATATCGTTCATGGCGGGTATTTGGTTTGTTATGTGTGCGGGAACTTGGTCATCACCCACCAGTGCGGCCCTTTCAAATATATGATCGATACTAGCATGTAATCACTCCCTATGAATATCAATTGCATCTCCCAGTCACACCCTCCGATATTTGCCTCTAGGGTCCCCCCATCCGGCTCTGCAGTACTCACACATCTGCTGCATTTTAGTACTGTCAACCGGTAGCACTCTCTCCCACATGATTTTTCCCCATCCTAGTCCCCTTTGGCACTTTAACACTCATGTTGTTTTCACCCCCTAGGGATAGGAGTCCCAATAGTCTTTGCATTCTCAAGAATCAGCCACATTCTCCTTCTCCTCATTTTCCTAGCTTCCCCACAAAGGACTCACAGGTAATCTCATTACAACTCACATTTGATTGCACCTCTGCAGTATCATTAACTCTCCATCTCATCCACCATCAATTTTCCCATATGCAGATTGTCCTCCATTCATTTACCTAATACATAAACCCACCTATGGGGCCCCCACCCTCCACCAGTTCTCCCAGCAACTTGCGCCCTCACTGGCTAAGACATCTTGCACTAGGGCATCCCTTTCTATATTTGCACAGTTATCCCAACTTATTCTTTATTCATTTGGTAATTGTACAAAGCCTTTATTTCCAGCCTTAACATAGTTTTTTGTTGTCACCTTTGGTGACCTTCTTTTCCCAGAAAAGCAACCCATGTCTCCCTTGGTTGGGGCATTCCTTACCTTCTACTCTTATTGACATCGTCCATAAAACCTCGAGTATCCCACAGTCCATGTACCCCTGATCTCTGAGTTTGTCCACTTTGTCACACCTCTGCCACAATTTAACCCACGTCTAGTCGTCCCCCTGACACTAGATCCAGTTTCACGGTTGTTTCCACTCATCCTTCACATATATCCCCAACCAAGGGCAGTCTTAAGTTTCCCTGCATCTTGACTTCATCCATTTCCCCCCTCAGTTCTTGATCTCATCCAGTGGATTTCATGAAGCCCTTTTCTTCTTGGAGTCACGTCTCCCTTTCTATCGAAATCAGCACAGTTTCCAGAAGGGCGACAATATCTTGACTCTCATTACCTTTACAATGAGGAGTCTTGGATGGCACAGAGAGAACCATCATTGCTCTCTACTGTCGTTGACCCCCATAACATTCGACTTCAACACCATCGCATGCTACAGTGGGTCTTACTTTGCGACTATTGCAGTTGTTTTATCTTAGTCGAAGACCTCTGAAATTTGATAGGCTATCAATGCCTGCGTATCATCGACACTTCTTACAGGTGTCATCGCCTCTTTTCAGAGTTTGTTCACCATCAAAATTGTCCTCTGCCATTATCAAACTGCCCCAGAGGGCACTGTAGTTATCTACGTTACCATACAAATTCAATTAATGTCTAACACATTTTGAGTTACATGACACGAACATGGGGCATGCCCTCCTCGTTTGTACATAGTTTTACCTCGTGAAAGGTTTGGGTCCTATAGGTTCCCCTCTCCCTCCAATGGGTCTCTCTTGTAATTCCCCTCAACACTCTTTTTTACAAAAGTACTCTCAGTAGAAGAAACATTGATGTATTTCATCTACACATATTCTCCTAACCTCACACAGCAGAGGGCATCTGTTATCACTGAAATTTCATTCGCAAATGGTTACAGGAATCCATCATCTCTAAACACCCATTAGTTCATCCATGGCCCAAAAAATGCATTTCCAAAAGGAACAAAACTATACAACTGGTTATAAAATCATCATAAGCTAAGAATACAAAGGAAGCACGCGCACATGCACTAGTCGAAAATGTCGGAAAAGCACACATGCACCCGATGCGTGAAAGTGGACTCAAAAATCCGTGCATACCTCAAAACGACTCATTTATGATTTTGGTCAGCCTTCTACCCACTTCCAGTTCATCTCCCAAGTTGATTTGACACCCAAATCTGAGTTGAATCTGAGTGGGGGGTTGGTCAAAGACCTAAGGGTGCCCTAAAGAGCCCCTTGTTCACACTAAAGACTGGTTGAATAATGCCTAAAAGCTTTGCTATAAAAAGAGGCCATGGGTGCACTATATTTCCAAGAATTCATTTGTATTGTTATGTTGCCTATATTCTCTTGAAGGAACCTATTTCCTCATTAGAGCATACAAGCATCATCTCATTTATCCATTCACATCATCTCTTGAGTGAATGAGCTTTAGATTTCTTCACCATTTCCTTCTAGTTTTCTATTTGTAAGCAGAGCTCAATCATTGGGGGTTCAATATCCCTCCCTTGGAGGAAGAGGGTACCCATAAGTCTCCCTTTCTCTTTGGTGTTTTCCCACTAATAAACTTATCCATTGGTGGCATGAATGTTTTTTTATTTTTGATTCTATTTCTCTTATGCACTCTAGTTTAGTTTCTTTTATTGTTATTTTCTTAGTTGTTTGTTTATTTGCTTATTGTGCTTGATGTTTCTAACTCTTGCACTCACTTTAGTCCTGTCTAGCTAACCCAACTGGACTTGTAAGTGTCCTTCTTTTTCTCATTTAGGTGATGAAAAGGATACAACATTTAGTTTTACTAAAGACCAATATATCATCCAGATATACAATCACAAACTTACCATTGAAATGTTTTAATACCTCATTCATCAATCTCATAAAAGACTTGGGGCATTTGTTAAGCCAAATGGCATAACAAGCCACTCATACAACCCCCCATTGGTCTTGAAGAATATTTTCCATTCGTCACCTTCCCTCATCCTTATCTATCTCCACTCAAACAATCCATTAAGTCCTCCAGTCTTGGCAAAGGAAATATGTACCTGATGGTGATTTTGTTTATGGTCCTTGAGTCTGTACACATTCTCCATCCTCCATATTTTTTCAGACTCAACACAGTTGGTACTGCACATGGACTCAAGCTTTCTATGACCAATCCCTTGTCCATCAAATCCTGGACTTGTCTTTTTATCTCCTCATTCTCTTGATGTATCAATATGTACGTTGCTTTGTTCGGAAAACTTGATCCTGGTATCAAATCAATGTGATGGATGATACTCTTGATAGGTGGCAATGAGTTAGGAAACTCATCCACTACTATGTCAGCAAAATTCTCCAACATCACCTAAACTTCTTCAGGAAGATCCTCCATATAAGTACTTGTAAGGATAACCCTCAGCTTCCTCACCACAACAAACTGCATCTCCTATTCCTTCTTAACTTCACTCAAGAGTTCCTTCCCACTCATGAGAAGTATACTTGTGTTGGACTCTTCTTTTACTTTCTTCTCCTCTATTGGCAGCAACATGTGTTTCCTACCATTCTTCTCCAAAGTATAATTATTTCTTCTCCCATCATGAATTAAATTCATGTCAAACTGCCATGGTCTTCCCAACAAAACATGACATACATCCATGGGAATCACATCACACAGAATCTCATCTCTATATCATTCTATCTTAAATTCAACCAAGCATTGTTTAGTTACCATTACCTAGTGCCCTTTATGGAACCAAGAGACTTTATACATACTTGGATGTGAATTTGTATCCAGCTCCAATTTCTCAACCATCTCTGTGGATACTAAGTTATCAGTGCTCCCACTATCAATTATCACCTTTGATACTCTATCTTTAGTCTTGCAAGTTGTTCTGAAAAAACTATTCCTCTACACCGGCTTTTCAACCTCTGGCTCTAGTTTCAAGAGAATCTTCTTCATCATCAAAGATTTTCCACCTTCCGCACCTTCTGCCTCAACATTCCGCTTTTGCGCTTCTAAAATGTGAGCTTAACCTCCTTCTTTATTTCTCTCGGGGCATTCCCAAGACATGTGTCTCATCTTTACATGGGAATAACACTTCACTTATCCACCTATGTCTCTTCTTCTTCCTCGAGGAAAATATTTTCTTCCACCGTTATGTCTCTTCCGCACTTTTCCTAGGCAGAATTTTACTGACCTTTTCTCCTTTACCTGCTATCTGCAAGCAAATTACCACTATGATACCACATGATGAATACCCCCTCCCCTCCTAGGGTTTTCTCAACCTCCCAGTCAAGGATCTTCAGACTACTGATCTGAATAAGCTCCTTGGGACCATGCTATCCTTTTTCTCCTTAGGTGTAGGTCGTATAGAACCCATGTGCCCCTTTCTTAGCACTCCTTTAAGTTTGAATTTTTCGGACGCTAGATCTTTCTACTATCCCCTCTCCACACGTGACTTTGGGCTATGACCCAGGGATGAACCCTAAAAGGTGCTTCAGACTCTAGTGTTCGGGAGTTCCGAACGTCCCAACTCCTTTTCCTTTTGAATTACTTCACACCCGAAGCGACGGTTTGAGCACCACTTGCTTTAATAACTTATGGTTGGAACTTTCCCTTTATGATCTGATGACATGATTCCACTTCATATCTACGACCATGATCTCCTCCACTATATCGGCCTTCGGGAGTTTTTGGATACTCCTCCTTCACCTTACTTCTGAAGGACTCTCCCCTCAAAATTCATGGATCTCCGCCACATGTCCTCTCTGGATCCAATGGTCCAGATCTTCTCACTCTTCGCGACTTCACTAAAACCAATTTTTTCTCCGCGTAAACCTTTCAGGACTCTTCCTCATGTAATTTCTTATCCACTTCCATGTATCCCCTATGAAGCCAACAACTAGGATTACTTGGTGGTTTGAGGAGTTCGGAAATCCCTGCTCCTCAAACACTTAAACCCTTTGAACTACAAAGTGTCGTAGGACTCCATGGCTAGCCTCCATGTGATTCTCCCAGATACGACGGTCTGGAATGATCTTGTTCCTCCTGAATGGATATTTCTTGTTAAGTTGGGAAATATTAAATGGATCCTCCCTATTGAATATTCCTCCCCCACTATCTCTTCTAAGCTTGTTCCTCCTTCGAACTTTTACTCCTCTGAGTGTTTTTATCGACACTTAGTCGAAAATCGACCCTGTGCGCACCTTGAAAATAGTGTTCTTTACAAAAATCCTTTGTGTTCGACTGTGCACTCCTTGCACCAACTCCTTACTCATCTCAGTCGCTCCTCCTGAACAAATGAACTTAAGTATATCCCCGCCTATTAACACCTTGCGAGGTCTTCTACACTTTGTCTCAACCAAATCTTCAAGCTACTCCTCCTGAGATTCTAAGTCAAAAGACTTTGTCAATGCACTCCTGATGGACACTTAGGCACTCTTTGCAAATGAAAGTTTCATGTTATCTCTTCTGAGCTTCTGAGTCAAAACAGATTTTATCAATGCACTCCTTGCAGATGATATTCCCTCCTTGCATAAACTAATGAAGAGAAACAATTGAAACTTATCTAAACTCTCTCAGATTCATACATTCAACAATGTAAATGCATTCATAAACATAAGAATGAGTAAATAATAGAGAACATAAAGAAACATAAAACCTACCATGCATTCAAGTAGACACAACAATAGCAACAATAGACATTTGGGATCAACGCTTCTTTGTTATATTCATTCATATGAAAATATACATGGATTCATACACTCTGTTGAGCCTCAAAAAATTCTACAACAATTACAACTACAACAACAACTCTCGGCTACAATAATCTTCAACAGCCTCAACTCTCATCAAATACAACTCCTTCGGCAGCCTCTCCTGGGCAACAATACAATTTATTTATACAAAATATCTCATTGATATTTTACCTCCGACTTAGCATTATCCTATCGAATTAAAAGCTTTCAACTACTAAGGATTTATTACAATAAATGTTTGAGACAGACATATAAGAGAAAGCGCTTCGAATCTGTACTGCAAGTTATTACATTAAAGAAAATGCATTCCCCATCGATCTCTTGTGATGGATCAACCTCCTAAATATTAAATAAGTTCATTGATTACCATCTTTAATTACAATCCTTTCAGATATTACATTGATATGCCAACTTTCAAATTTAAAAAATTCTTCAAAATGCGTGTTGGCGCTAAGTTTTCCTCCACTCGCGCTTTGTTGACGATGCTCCTGGATCATACTCCTTTGGGAAAAAATTCATGGACTCATGTCCATGATCTCCTACACTAACTTTCCATGCTTCTGGATATCTACTTCATTTACCCAACTGGCATCTTCTACTGGGTGTCCTTTTCACTTTACCAAATATTCAAAATATGTTTTCCTCTTGGTCTTCTTATGAGTTCTCTTATCTATGATCTTCTCCATCTGTGGATTTTCTTCCACATGCATTTGCTTCTCCCAATAGATTTATTTCTAATCTTTTAATCCTCTTGTGTCATCTTTATTGTAAGGATACAGGCCTGAAATGTTGAATATGGGTTATATGCCCACATCCTCTGGCAATTGTAACTCATAAGCATTAGCATCAAATTTCGTTAGGATCTTGCATGGTCCTATCCTCTTCATTTTTAGTTTATTATATGTTCCCCTTGGGAACCTTTCCTTCCTGAGATGTGCCAGAACTTTATCTCCAACTTCAAATTGAAGTTCTCTCCTATGTTGATCAACTCTATGCTTATAATCTTTACTGTTGTTCTACAACTACTCTTTGATCTAATTGTGAAGCTTCTTCATTTCTGTAGTGAAGTCTTCTACTCCTGCGCTTCTGAACTCATTCTGCTCCAGATCTCTCAACTCTGAAACTCCTCTTGTCTTTATTCCATACACTATCTGGAATGGACTCTTTCATGTACTCATGTTTACTGAGTCATTGTATGCAAACTCTTCTTTTGACAGAATTTGTATGATGTTCAATGACTAAACTCCTCGGCAAATCTCCTAAAATTTGATTCACCACCTAAGTCTGTCCATCTATTTGAGGGTGATATGAAGAACTAAAATATAGTTGTGTTCCCAGTTTCTCCCAAAATTTTCTCCAGAAATGACCAACAAATTTGGTGTCTCTATCTGAAGCAATACTCATGGGAAACCCACGAAGTCTCACAACTTCCTTGAAAAAAAAAATTGCAATGTGTGTTACATCACTAGTTTTCTGGAATGGGATAAATTGTTCCATCTTTGAGAATCTATCAAATACCATAAAATGGAATCGCTTCCCTTTTGTGTCCTTGGAAAACCCAACACAAAATCCATGCTTATTGCATCCCAAGGCCTGTCTGGAATAGGCAATGGTTGATACAACCTAGTTTTATGTTTCTTGCCTTTTGCGTGCTGTAAAATCTTACATCTATCCACAAACTTATTTATGTCTACCCTCATACCTGGCCAATAGTACGAACTGTTCAACTATGAAAATGTCTTGTCATGGTCAAAATGTCCAAATAGAACTCCACTATGCTTTCCTTTCAGCAAATTATCTCTCATTGAGCATTTCAGTATGCACAACTAGATACCTTTATACAACAATCCATATTGAATCAGATACTCTATCCACTAGCTTTTGTCTCTAATCACAGGATTTGCACATGCTTCATATGCCTCTTTAAAATATGGATCATCACAATACATCTCCTTAAGGTGTTCAAACCCTAAGGTTTTCACTTGAAATTCCTGCAGAATTAGACATCTCATGATAAATGTATCAACAACTTTGTTAGCATTACCATAAATATGTTTAATGACAAAAGTGAAATTTTGCATAAACTCTATCCACATAGCATGTCTTCGATTCAATTTTTCTTGTCTGGTTATGAATTGTAAAGCCTCATTATCATTATACAAAACAAATTCTTTTGGTACAAGATAGTGCCTCCATTTCTTCAAGGCTTGAATTAATGCATAAAATTCTTTATCATATGTGGAGTCTTTCCTCTTAGTATCATTCAGTTTCTCACTTAAATATGTAACATGCCTATTTTATTGGCTTAATACTGCTCCAATTGCAACTCCACTAGCATCACATCTTACTTGAAATGTCTTCCCGAAATCTGGCAAGACCAGAATCGGTTGTTCTGTTATCTTCTCCTTTAGTATCCTGAAACCTTTTTCAGCTTCTTATTTCCATTTAAAAGACTTGTGTCTCTTCTTCACTGTATCCATCATTGGTGTACAAATTCCACTAAAATTTCTAATGAACTTCCTATAGAAACTTGTTAATCCATGGAAGCTTCTCACATTGAATATGCTCCTTGGAGACAATCATTATTTGATTGCTTTCACCTTCTTTGGATCCATCTTCAACTCATTTGAGAAGATCACAAAACCCAAATAAATGAGTTATGTCTTCATAAAAGAGGACTTCTTCAAGTTTATCTACAACTTCTCCTTCTGCAATCTCCTCATTACTAATGTTAGATGTCTCAAATGCTCTTCTTTATTTTTACTAAAGACCAATATATCGTCTAGATATACAATCACAAAATTACCAATGAAATATTTTAATACCTGATTCATCAATCGCATAAAATTACTTGGGGTATTTGTTAAGCCAAATGGCATACCAAGCCACTCATACAACCTCTCATTTTTCTTGAAGGTTGTTTTCCATTCGTCACCCTCCCTCATCCTTATATGGTGATATCCAATTTTCAAGTCTATTTTTGAAAAATAGTTGGCTCCACTCAAACAATCCATTAAGTCATTCATACTTAGCAAAGGAAATATGTATCTGATGGTGATTTTGTTTATTGTCCTTGAGTCTGTACACATTCTCCATCCTCCATCTTTTTTCGGACTCAACACAGTTGGTACTATGCATGGAATCAAGCTTTCTTTGACCAATCCCTTGTCCATCAAATCCTAGACTTGTATTTTTATCTCCTCATTCTCTTGAGGTGTCAATATGTACGCTAATTTGTTTGGGAAAATTTATCCTGGTATCAAATAAATGTGATGGTTGATACTCCTGATAGGTGGGAATGAATTAGGAAACTCATCCACTACTATGTCAGAAAAATTCTCCAAAAAATCTTGAACTTATTCGGGCAGATCCTCCATAGAATTACTTGTAAGGATAACCCTCGGCTTCCTCACCACAACAAACTACATCTATTGTTCCTTCTTAAATTCACTCAGGAGTTCCTTCCCACTCATGAGAAGAAAACTTGTGTTGGATTATTATTTTACTTTCATATCCTCTATTGGCAGCAACATGTGTGTCCTACCATTCTTCTCCAAAGTATAAGTATTTCTTCTCCCGTCATGAATGACATTCATGTCAAACTTCCATGGTATTCCCAACAAAACATGACATACATCCATGGGAATAACATCACACAAAATATCATCTCTATATCCTCCTATATTAAATTCAACCAAGCATTGTTTAGTTACCATTACCTGGTGACCTTTCTACAACCACAAGACTTTATACGGACTTGGATGTGCAGTTGTATCCATATCCAATTTCTCCACCATGTCTATTGTTATAACCCTAATTTGCACCAGACATACTTACCTGACATCAGGCCATCTCATATGCCTTGTTTTCCAAGCCAGTACTGAACAACTCTTCTTTAAAACACCCTTTTTAAAGGCCCATGCACCCTGCTTCACTACAGCCCATGTGTACATGCTAGCTGGTCCATTACAGCCCGTGTGTACCTACAAAAGCACGAAAAATGGAAATTTGTTGACGAGACACACAGTTTTGGGTAAGTTAAGTAAACCTTTCGACCATGCATGGCCAGTCATTCGACTAAATACCATAGATGATTTTAGGGGCTAAATTTCGCAAATGGGCTAATTTTCCATGGTTTTTCCCAAAAAAAGATTCGCCAATTTCCATTTTTTCTAAAAATGATTCGCCCAAATTCCATAGAATAAAATTGTTTTACCTTACAAATCACTAATATTTTATAGAAACTATATAAAATCCTTAGAAATTTGAATATTTATACAAAACATTTCACCAAACATTTTACATTTTGCATATTAAGGACTAGTAATATTAGCCCACATTTCTACATTTTAATACAAATTTCCATCCTTAAAATCATCCCTGCTAAATACCTAGCTCCTTCTAGCCTATAAAATAAGGGGTTGGGGCCCCATTTGAGAGGAGGAAAATCATAGTAAAGAAACTCTACTCGAATTTGTATTCTCCTTTGCCCAATATTCTGAAACCATTTTGTGATTTCAACGAAGAAGAGAAGCAAGTGTGTTAGCAGTTGGTGCACAGTAAAAGAGGATCCCAGGACCAGATTAGTGGAGCATTGGTCGTCTTCATCATTTTAAGTTGCTTTAGTGAAGTTAATAATAAAGAAGTACTTTTCCCGTCCCACCATATGAGGTTTTCATTGTTTATTGCATACATGTTGATTAAATATCTAACCCATTAATCTGTAGATCAAATCCATGTGGAGTTCTTTGTTTGTATTTTGTGAATGCAGGTCAGCCTTGGGAGGAGAGTTGTAGTCAAAGAGCGACCAAGCGTGAAGAGGGATCGATACCAAACATCAGAAATAAGGTATGTTCACTTGATCTTCTTAATTGTGTATTTGCTTAAGAATAATGGGGATTAGGTCTGGGATGATGGTAAAAAGTAGGAATCTTTAGGTCTTTTCTGCATGCATGATAAAACCCTAAGTGCTAGTCTGTAGGGGGATTTCCCACTCACAAAAAAATTGGTGACCATACTAGGGATCTCTCGGGTTTTCTAGGGATACTTTTTGGTAGTTTTTAAATTGGTTTCATCACCTTTTTTCTGAGTTTCCGCAAGAGTCTGAGCTAGTAGGGATTCAGGTCTTCCATACCAATATTCCCTGCTTTCTTTGCTTGGCTGCATTTTCTTTTCGGGAAGTCACATAGGTACACATGGCCTGTATAAGGCCTGCATGCGTGTACACGCGCCCAACCTTCACACAGCCCACGTGGACATGCTAGTTGATGAAGTGACAGTAGCATGGCTAAGTTCAAAATTTTTTATTAAAGAGGCAGTCATCCTCTTCCCTATCAGAAGTGATCCTTCTCAGGCATTTTCTAAAACTCATTTTGGTCTCTGTTTTTGCAATTTGTAGCTTAGGTACCACCTCAGATTGGTTTTGTTCTATGAAATTTTCCTTGAATTGTTTTTCTTTTTTGACAAAGTAAGTTTATGAGTCTTCAAGAGATTCTGGTTCTCAATGCCAGTAGTCTCTGCCAGTTCTTGATTGCTTGTCTTTTCATTTTTGAAGAGTTGCATAGGTACATGTGGCCTGCATAAGGTCTGCATGCGTGTACACGTGCTCTGACCTTACACAGATCGTGTGCACACGCTGGCTGTTGAACTGTCACCAGCGTACCTGTTGAGAAAATTTTTGTTTAAGGAGAGGCAGTCATCCTTTTCCTTGTCAAGAGTTATACCTCCCAGGGTTCTTGGTCTCTATCATAGCAGTCGACAACTTAGGTCTGATCACATCAATAGCTTTCTTTTTCATTAAAACATTTTCCTCAAAATTGTTCTTTCATAGGGTTTTTAGACAAGTGTGAGAGTCTGATTTCATCAGTTTGTGTGTTATTGTCAGTAACTCTTTATGATCTACGCTTAGGCCGGAAGTTTTTTTGGTCTTTACTTGTCGTCATTTTTCCTTTTTCCTTTGTGAGCATTAAATAAATAAAAAAAACTCTTTTATTTCTTGGTTTGGTTAAGTATTTATTGGTTCACATAAATAACCAGGAAAAAAATTTCTTTCATAAGTTCTTGGTTGTTTACTTAGGACAATAAGTAGCTCGTAGTTGAGCGAAATCCTGTTTTGAGATTACTGTTCAAAGATCTTAGAAAAATTTTAGTTTGAAAAGTTGATTAAAATTTTGTTGAGAAGAAGTTATTTTGTTTCCAGCTTTTTGTTTATCTTTTATTTCATCTCTCAAAACATCACTAGTTTCACTTTCATAACCTTTGACTTAAGACAAGCCATAAAAATTAACAATTAATTAAAATCAACTAGACTTTATGTTTGTAGGGTCCATCAACTAGTCTAGGCTAGAGCCTT
>SNQJ01S0015721.1:330499-362382 GCA_010110895.2 Picea sitchensis | reverse complement strand
AGATGTCAAGTGAATCAGAGGTGTTCGTTGGATTCGTAGATGGCGCTAGCCAGCACACTCGGAGGCTTGCCTCCGCATCCTGGGTGATTTTTACACCTCAGGGCCAGTTACTATATTCAGGAGGTATATGTTTAGGTGACACCACAAACAATGTCACCGAATACAGTGCAGTTATTGAGTTGCTTCGTGACGCTTTGTCACTTGGTATCTCTCACCTCTAGGTCTATTTAGATGCTTAGTTGGTTGTGTCTTAGTTAAATAGAGTCTACCATGTTCATGATCCTACTTTACACCGACGGTTCCTTAGGGTACGTCTCTTAGAACTAAGCTTTGATTATATTACATATTTTCGTGTTCCTAGGAGATTAAATCAAGTCACAGATACTCTAGCTAATAAAATTTTAGATTGGCATCTTGCACACATATAATAAAGACACACACATGCACATGTAAATACATTTTTCAAAAAAAAAAATGTAATCCATAAGACATAAAACAGACATAAAAATCCATATATAATATCAAAAAGTATCAGAGTACATGTGTGGGTGCAAGTGTTTCAAAAATACATCCAGTAACGAGTCATAGGTCTTATGCCTTCAAAAATATACAAATAGTGCCCTCGGCACATGAAAAGTCCAGCCTAACTAAGGACGGGGCCTGTTGGCCCTGTCGTAATGGTCAACGGCATTTTCCAAACGCCGAAAAAGTCGAACCAACTTCTGTGGTTCCCCCACTACATGAGGCTGCATAGATGGCGTCAGATCCTCGATCTTTTCCATGGGGACTATGCGAGTAAGCGAGGTGAAGTTCCACTCTACTCGTCTCAAAACTCTCTTAGCCTCACTGGCTGGAGGTACTCCTATTGCTGCTGACCCGCGGGCTGCAGATGGGGTTGCCTCTGGTCGAGGACGTCGACTGTTCCTTTCATAGTCCACTGGTCACACTGGCCCCACATATACACATAAAATACACAGATCTGTCAAATACTCTGGTGTATAAAAAAAATGATATATATATAAAAGAACAACATAAAAATTACATATATTTAACAAAAAAAAAAAACAAAGAAAACTTACCCATCTCTCCTCGTTGCTCTCCAGGAGGTACTAATATCTCAGGATCTCTAGAGAAGTTAATCCCAGCATAGGGATAGTCCTCTATGACCAAAATCTGTCATGCCCACCAAGCAAAGAACTTGTCATCGAAGGCCTCAATGGTCCTCCCTCCCCCTTGTCATGGCAACGGTGTCTCCCATCTGCATAATGCGGGGAGAGAGGCCTTGTGCCCTCGTATAGTCTCTCTAAGATTGAAACTGGGTACTCTCTCAAAGAAGAAAGCACAAATAATCATCCCAAACCCGAAGTTCTTCTGATTATGCATTCGACACTTTGTTAATTGCCTCTTCATACAATCCATTAAGGTGGTGCTCCAGTCAAATAGTTGTGCCTTTAAGCACTGAACTACACAATTCATGTGCACACGAGAATCCTAATGCAAAGATGTGGACCCAGTAATCCGCCCAATAAGAAACACTATCACTTTTAATGATAAGTTAGAGATCTTTCTTATTGGTACTTGAGAGCTCGTTCTGTCGGTATAGGCTTCGTAATGGAGCCCAATCAACTCTGATATGTTATGAGGTCCGAAAAGAAAGGTACAAAAATTGACTAGTTCCCCTTTCCTCGAGAGGCCAGTCACGAAGTATATATCCTTTGTCGATGGAGCCAGTGACTGCCCCTCTAGCATAAAGGCATCTACATCGAGATGCCAATAATCCACCAAGGCGTTCAGTAGCCTAGGTTGTGCTCACATGAAAGGACAATGGAAAAACTTTAACAAACCACACTACAACAGTGCAGCAAGAGCATCAGGGTCCTCATCGACCAACACATCAATATCCTCATGCTCTCTTTCCCTCCAGTGAACATACATCCTGCAAATAGACAAAGTTTAGGAGGGTTAACTCTTGTTTTTAATATTTTTTTACACTAAATGGAAGGTCCACGCGGGTTGTAGTGCTAACAACCCGCGTGTACATGCGGGTTGTCATAAAGCATCCCGGTTGGACGTAGGGATGACCTTTTAAAGGTCGATGCCCCCCAAAAAAATGAACTTAAATGCATAAAGAAAGAATTAGAATGCAAGAGGGGGTAGTGAGTACTTACTTGGTCCAAGCGAATGGTCGTTTCGTCCACTGAAGCTCGCGGAATCAACTCTTTTCACAAAGGGGTAGTTTTGGTTTTTAGTCAATTTCTCAATTAGCAATGGTGATAATGAGCTATCAGCTTCTATTTATAGACTTTTTGGCCTCTTTTTGTCAATTTTTGGACACTTTTGTCATTTTTTCTAAACTGAAAATCATTTAGTATGGTTCGGGAGTTTTCTTTGGATTGTCACGAGAAGTGTTATTTGGGTATTTGGAAACTTTTTGGAGTTTTGGGTCATTTTGAAGGTCCTTTGGTAAAAAGACAGTTTTTCCAACTCGTTGCATTTAATATAGGATTCCACCTCCGCTTCCTGCATCTTATTGTCTTTTCTTCTTTTCCATAGGATCAATCTAACCGAGTTGTGACACAGAACCATCATTGTCTTTTTAGGAGTGTCGTAATTTAGTGGTAGAGCCTACCTTAACATGGATGCCCTAGGTAGATCCTGGTTACATTTTGGTGTCCATGCTATCATTAACAACTATAGACCTGGGAGTCCTTACTAGTTTTCCCTGATTACGAGTTTGAACCTCACTTGCATGATTCTGTATCACTCTTGACCTCACCCTCGGGACTCCCAAAACTTAACGGGTCTTCTTTTAAGCTCTTTTCAGACCCGCTAAACGTGAAAATATTGTCGAGCAATCTTGTTGACCTTCACACTCGCTAAACTGAAATTTGAAGTCACATCTGTCTGGCAGTAGTTTACCCCTTTTTCGGTCTAGATGGCCAATTGTATGAACAAAGGTATACTCTAGAAGCCTCAGTTCCCTAGAAGAGTACTCTCAGGTATGATTTTAACCCTTTTTCAGGCCCGAGGGACTAAATTTATGAAAAAGGAACCCCCACGAAGTCCATAGTTAAGCTCTTTTCAGACTCCCTAAAATTGAAAATATTGTCGAGTGACCTTATTCTTTCACACTCGTTAAAATTGTCCAGAAGAACATTCCTGGAAGATTCCATAGTTAAGCTTTTTTTCAGACTCCTTAAAAATGAAAAAATTGTCGAGTGACCTTGTCTTTATCACACTCCTTAAAATGGTTTTGAATATATGTTTGGTCGGTTCTAGTTTACCCCTTTTTCGAGCCGACTAGACTATCTTCGAAAAAGGTACCCCAACGGAGTCTCCTTTTACGTTTTGTCAAACTCTCTAAATATGAAAAACCGTCAAGCTTACCTTCTCTGGGCTCGTTAAAATTACATCGAAGGACGTTACCATTGTGTGTTTTGTTAACCGCATTTGCATACCTGCTTCTTTGGCCTAATGTCGGCTCCATGTTACTCTCAACTAAACCATCTGAAGCATGCCTTATACACAAGCCCTGTAACACGTTGCCTTTGTGTCTTGACACCTTTGGCCCCAGGAGGGATTTTTCCGAATGTCCTTGCTTTGAACATCAATATTGTCCTTGCGTCTAGAACTAGTATGTTTGTGACACTCGTTCCTCCTTTGTAACGTATCATTCTTTTATTCTTTTTCCAAAATTATTGAAAAAGACAAAAAAATCAAATATACCCCAAAAAGAGGAAGGGAAAAGTATTTTCTTTTTATTGGCAGCACAATGAGTCGCCCTTGGACAAAGCACATCCTTCTATTTGTTCTTCAAGCTCTGAGATTTAATATGACCTTAGGAAGTTGCTCTCACTACATAGAGTTGTGTCCTCCTCCGTTTGGTTATTCTTCCAAACATAGGGAGAGTTTGCATTGCCTCCTGCATCATGAACTTATGTCAATGCCATGTTGCATGAGTCTCATCATTTTTCATGCTATTGTCCAAGGGAATTTTTTACCAAGCCTGAGTCATCCCATATGCAGTTTGTCTCTTTCCCTCATGCCTGGCCATCCCAAAATTCCAATCAATTCTTTGTTTGAAATCAATGAAGCCTCCAGTCTGATCATCAAGATCCTCTAGTCCATGACTGACGAGTTGTTGAAGACCTCTGGGTAGTGAAGTCATACACTCATATTACACTCCTACCTGAGTTTTGAATATTTTGAAGTTGATGCTCAAGCTTTGAATACATCATCTCTAGCCATCAGGCCTTATCATATTCTAGAAGATAGATACTATACATGTATATCTTTTTTTTTTTGAGATGTAGATCCGTTGTGTATTGCTCGTGGATACGCTTTATATAGTTATATGACATGGATATACAGTGTATTTTATTGGTAGCCATGATTTTATTTCATTCTGAGCATGGTTATGCCCGCCTCAGTGAAAACATTGTTATTTTGTAGATGGCATCTCCTGAATTCTGGTCCCTGGGCTCATTGGTTTGGTACGTTGATAAAGATTGATAATTTATTTCGGCCATCAGATTTTCTTCTGACCTCACACATTAGGGGGCATCTATTATAACCCTAATTTTCACCAGACATACTTACCTGACATCAGGCCATCTCATATGCCTTCTTTGCCAAGCCAGTACTAAACAACTCTTCTTAAAAACACCATTTTTAAAGGCCCATGCACCCTGCTGCACTACAACCCGCGTGTACCTACAAAAGAACAAAAAATGGAAAGTTGTTGAAGGAACACATAGTTTTGGGTAAGTTAACTAAACCTTTCAACCATGCATGGCTAGTCATTCGACTAAATACCTAGCTCCTTCTAGCCTATAAAAGAAGGGGTAGGGCTCCCATTTGAGAGGAGGAAAATCATAGTAAAGAATTCGTATTCCCCTTTGCCCAAGATTCTGCAACCATTTTGCGATTTCAACGAAGAAGAGAAGCAAGTGTGTTAGCATTTGGTGCACAGTAAAAGAGGATCCCAAGACCATATTCATGGAGCAATGGTCGTCTTCATCATTGTAAGTTGATTTAGTGAATTTAATAATAAAGAAGTACTTTTCCCGTCCCACCATATGAGGTTTTCATTGTTTATTGCGTACATGTTGATTAAATCTATAACCCATTAATCTGTAGATCAAATGCATGTGGAGTTCTTTGTTTGTATTTTGTGAATGCAGGTCATCCTTGGGAGGAGAGTTGCATTCAAAGAGCGACCAAACGTGAAGAGGGATCGATACGAAACGCCGAAAATAAGGTATGTTCACTTGATCTTCTTAACTGCGTATTTGCTTAAGAATAATGGGGATTAGGTCTGGGACAATGGTAAAAAGTAGGAATCTTTAGGTCTTTTCTGCATGCATGATAAAACCCTAAGTGCTAGTCCATAGGGGTATTTCCCACTCACAACATCTATGGATACTAAGTTATCAGTGTTCCCATTGTCAATTATCACCTTGCATACTCTATCTTTAGTATTGCAAGTCATTATGAACAAATTGTTCCTCTGCACTGGATTTTCAACCTTTGGATCTGGTTTCAAGAGAACCTTCTTCATCATCATATATTTTCCATCTTCTGCACCTTCTGCCTCAACATTCTACTTCTATGCTTCCAAAATGTGAGCTTCACCTCCTTCTTTCTTTCTCTCAGGGAATTCCCAAGACATGTGTCCCATCTTTCCACAAGAATAACACTTCACTTCTCCACCTCTGCCTCTTCCTCAGGGAAAATAATTTCTTCCACCACTTTGTATCCCTCTAGAACTTCCTCCTCTTTCAGAGTGACTATGTGGTTTTTCAACCTCACCCTTGGGCTTTTGTGCCTTGTCATGGACAATTCCCTTACCTATGTGCGGACTTCTACCTCTGCTTCGTTGACTCTATTTTCTGGCCAACTTATCCTCTACCTTCAGAGCAATATGATAAGTATCCTCCACAGTCCTTACTATCATCATGCTGATTTCATCTTGTATTTCATATCTCAGGCCATTGATATACCTGGAAACATTTTCCTCATCTCTCTCTCTCTGTCCATCCTTGATGTTCAACCTATAAAACTCCTCTGCATACTCTCTAACTGTCGTTCCTTTCTGTCTCAGGTTCTTCATTTTCCTGAACAAAATTATCTAATAATCCTGGGGTATGAACTTAGATTTTAAATTGGCTACCATTCTATCCCAACGCTAAATATTTTCCTTACCTTTATTTCTTCTGTCAGCCTACAGCTCATCCCACCACAGTGTTGCATGTCCTTTCAAAATTGTGACAGCATGCTTTACCTTTTTTTCCTCATCGATGTCTTCATAGTCGAAGTATTTATCCATTGCACGTATCCAATCAAGAAATTCTTCCACATACAAATTACCTTCATACATTGGGATGTCTATCTTCGCTCTAGCTCCCAACTTTACAACAGCTTTTAACAAGCGGCCTTCCATAACATATTCTATGACAGCTTCTTCAACCTCTCTTTCCTTTCTTTCTGCATCACTAACATCTCCATCACCAGGTGCTCTCCTTTGTGTTGTCTCCATAGCATCTAACCTTTCACGTAGTTCTCTCATCTCCCTTTCCACCGCTCAATTTGCTACAGGTGGCTCCACACATCTCCTAGGTGGCATTGTGCTGAACTTTTATCCTTTACCTACTATCTACAAGAACATTACCGTTGTGATACCACTTGATGCAGACCCCCTCCCTTCCTAGGGGCTTCTCGACCTCTCGGTCAAGGATCTTTAGACTACTAAGTTGAATAGGCTCCTCAAGAACTTGTTAGCCCCCAATTTGATTTAACACAAGTCCTTTTTTCTCCTTAGGCACAGGTCGTATATAACTCGCGGGCCCCTTTCTTAGTGATCCTTTAAGTTTTAATTTTGCGAGCACTAGCTCTTTCTACTATCCCCTCTCCACATGCGACTTTGGGCTATGACCCAAAGTTGAACCCTAAAATATGCTTCTAACTCCAGTGTTCGGGAGTTCTGAACGTCCCAACTCCTTTTCCTTCTGAAGTACTTCACACCTGAAGAAACAGATTGAGCGCCACTTGCTTCAATAACTTACAGCAGGAAATTTCCCTCTGTGATCTGACAACACGGGTCCGCTTCAGATCTATGACCACGACCTCCTCTACTAGACCAGCCTTCGAAATTTTTTGGATACTCCATCGTAGCCTTACTTCTGATGACTCTCCCCTCGAAATTTATGGATCTCCGCCACGTTTCCTCTTTGGATCCGATGGTCCAGATCTCCTCACTCTTCGTGACTTTGCTAAAACCAATTTTTCTCTGCGCAAACCTTCCGGGACTCTTCCCCACAGACTTTCTTATCCGCTACCACGTATCCCCTATGCATCCAATGGCTAGGATTACTTTGTGGCTTGAGGACTTCGAAAATCCCCGCTCCTCAAACACTTAAATGCTTCAAACTATGAAGTGTCGTAGGACTCCATGACTAGCCTCTATTTGATTCTCCCATATTTGATGGTCTGGAACTATCCCGCTTCCTCCTGAATGGACATTTCTTGTTAACTTGGGAAATCTTAAAGGGCTCCTCCCTATTGAATATTTCTCTCTTGCTATATCTTTTGAGCTTGTTCCTCCTTCAAAATTTTACTCCTCTAAGTGTTTTTCTTGAAACTTATTCGAAAATCGATTATGTGCACACCTTGCAAACATGGTTCTTTACACAACTCCTTTGAGTTTGATTGTGCACTCCTTGCACCAACTCCTTACTTAGCTCAATCGCTCCTCCTAAACAAATGAAATTAAGTATATCTCCACCTGTGCACACCTTGTGAGGTCTTCAACACTTTGTCTCAACCAAATCTTCAAGCTACTCCTCCTGAGCTTCTAAGTCAAAAGACTATGTCAACGCACTCCTTGTAGACACTTATGCGCTCTTTTCAAATAGAAGTTTCACGTTATATCTTCTGAGATTCTAAGTCAAAACAGACTCTGTCAACACACTCCTTGCAGACGATATGTACTCCTTGCATAAGCTCGTGAAGAGAAACAATGGAAACTTATCTAAAATATATTAGATTCGTACATTCAACCATGTAAATGCATTCATAAACATAAGAATGAGTAAATAACAGAGAACATAAAGAAACATAAAACCTGCCATGCATTCAGGTAGACACAGCAATAGCAACACCAGACATTTGGGATCAACGCTTCTCTGTTATATTCATTCAGATGAAAATAAACATGACCTCATACACTATGTTGAGCCTCAACAACTTGTACAACAATTACAACTACAACAACAACTCTCGGCTACAATAATCTTCAACAACCTCAACTCTCAACAAATACAACTCTTTCAGCAGCCTCTCCTGGGAAACAATACAATTTATTTATACAAAAGAGCTCATTGAGATTTTCCCTCCGACTACCTTAGCGTTATCCTATTGAATTAAAATATTTCAACTACTAAGGATTTATTACAATAAATGTTTGAGACGGACATATAGGAGCAAGCGCTTTGAATCTGTACCGTAATTT
The DNA here is from genome assembly GCA_010110895.2 of Picea sitchensis. Lineage (NCBI taxonomy): Eukaryota > Viridiplantae > Streptophyta > Pinopsida > Pinales > Pinaceae > Picea > Picea sitchensis. The sequence goes on along the minus strand of SNQJ01S0015721.1, from coordinate 353,873 downwards.
ATTACATTAAAGCAAATGCATTCCCCATTGATCTCATGTGATGGCTCGACCTCCTAAACATTAAATATGTTCATTGATTACAATCTTTAATTTCAATCCTTTTAGATATTACATTGATATGTCAACTTTCAAATTTCAAAAATTCTTCAAAATGTGTGTTGGGGTTGAGTTTTCCTCCACTCTCGCTTTTTTGACAATGTTCCTCCATCAAGTAGATATCCATCCCTTCAAAATAGTTGACACATAATTTAATTTTGTTAAGATGTATTCTTCCTTTCGCTGCACGGGGGAAATTTTCACCCTTATGAAGCATTGACATTCTTCAGTGTAATATAAGTCCTAAAAATAAACCAAACATAGTCACAATGTTTAGTTTTATATATATGTTACCCCATTTATTAGCTATATTGAATGTACACCAAGTGTTTGTAATAATTCATAAACAATATCTAAGGTAACTAGGTGCATAATCAACCTAGGTAGATGTCTCACATCAGTGTTATCATAACACCCTACCGTATAGTAGTGATGCTTTCTTTTTCTTCTTTCTTTTTATTGTTGGGATTCACAGCTACCACATGAAATGAGTAATATGATGATATCCCATTGGCAGCTATATCTAGGTGTTATAGCCTTGATAACTGATCTTGTTTTCCTTCATCCCATAGCCTTTCCATCTATTGGTTTATCATGTCTATCTCTTGCAGTATTAAGAAGTCACCCTGGGTAGAAATATTGTAGCATATTGATTGTGTCTTTGTTGAATTCCTAAATTGGCACATATGCAACTTGAAAAGAATATTCCCTCTTTATATTTGTTTGATGGAAATCAAAGTTGGGAATGGTGAATTTTGTAATCATCCCTTTAATAACATAGTTTTTGTCATGAAATCCAATCCATAATACATTAATAGTGGTAGGATAACATGTCAAGCATTGGTTGGTAGGGGATTTCTTTGTCAAATATTGGTTGGTAGGACAATTTGTTAGCAGTGACTAGTAGTAGAATATAACATATCTTGGTTAATTGGACAATCTATCAAATTTTGGTTAGTGAGATAGTCTCTGGATAATCCATACATGGAGTTGAATCTATAAGTAAGCGTTAAAATTTTAAATGAAGGAATATATATATATATAGTGTACCCCACCATAACTTTTTCTTCTATATCCACTTCTTCAAAGAGTGCACTATGGCTGCCAACTTGGAACAATTTCCCAACTTCAGGGAACTTTTGTTGGCCTTCACTTTCAAGAAAACATGATCACCCACTTTTAATTGTATGTGAGTTTTGTTCTTGTCAACATAGCTTTTATTCCTGTCTTGGGAAGCCTTTAAATTATGTTTAATCTTCAACATTTTCACTTCCATTTCTCTGAGCGCCCATGTAATTTTATCATACGCATTAATTTCAAATATATTAAAGTGTCAAGGTTATTTCTATGATATATGCTAATTATAATCTAGCAGTGAAAAATGAGAAATATGGATCAATTCATAAAGAAACAAGTGTCTTACTTGGAAGAGGTTCATAAAGAAAATATCCATGTAATTGCTACTATAGATTTGTTCCAAAGAATAAATAACTCTTGCTATGTAATATAGAAGAAAACGTATAATGGTAACCAAATCATTTTGCAGGAAAGTGGTATAAGATTAGAGTTCACAATTTGAAAACAATTCTAAGTTATTATTTGTGTGCATATAGTTTTATTAGTTATTAGTTATTCTAAGGTTAGGTTTCACAATTTGAAAACAATTCTAAACTATTCTTAGTGTTTTTTGGCTCTTTAACCTACCGGACAACTCTGCGCTACTGACCCAAGGTTCGTATCTTTCAGGGTACCAACAAAGCCTAAAACTATCAGCCCTTCTGGTGAACCACAAGGAAACACAACACATAGAATGTACTGTGCAGTCTCACCTGAGATAGCTTTTATGGGTGGCTATAAGACTCAAGTGTTTACAGCCTAGGATTGAGTAGGAGATATAGGGTCTGTGTTCTGAGCCACTATTTATTAATTGTTTTACAAATTACTATTATCTGACCTTCGGAATTCAATCAACGTAACATAAATGAACTAGACAAAATAATAACTCATTCATTCATCTCATTTATCATTTAACTAACAAAATTAAACAAATATACACATGCATTCATCACATCACACATGTATTACCATGGTTCACCCCCTCCCGGGGCTACGTCCACAAAGATTTGGCTCTTGGCTCTTTTAGTATGATAGTTTTGCAGTTCTCGTGCCTCACACTTACAATTCTTCTCAGATTGGCAAGATCTTTGTGAGGCGAACTAGATCGCACCAGGATCCTCAACCTACGATCTGATCCTCAAGATCTACCTCCCGCTTAGTTCTCTTGTTATATTTAATTATTTTCTCAAAATACTACATAAATGGAAGCTCAATCTTCGCACAATCTCTGAACTCTCGAACTCTCGAACTCTTGAACCAACCTCTCTTTGATACATGCTTGCCTATATTTTTTTTCTATTGGGCTCTTCAGTCGTTTCCATAAAAACTCTTACCAAAAACCCTAACTCTTATGTCGTTAGGTCTTCCTTCTCTGCATCCATTTGTTGCTTCCTTCTAGCTATCGCCTCCTTCTTGCATGCGTGCATGTTGTGCTTCTTGCTAATTGTCACTTTCTTCCCACACACTTTCTTTCCCACGATTTCTCTTCCAGCTGTCATTCTTCTTCATGAACGCCTTATTTCCCATTTCGGCCTGCCCCCAACACTGACATGTGACACGTCCCGAGTCACCTAATATTTTTGAGTTGCCTCGATCTCTTCAGTGATCATCTGGAACTTTTCCCTTAGCTCTGTTGCTATTGTCAGTGCCTGTGCGGTCTTCTCCTTAATGGTTTGACTACCTGAATGACCACTTCGTCGCTCAGTAGTCCTGCACATTCTATGTGGGTCTGCGCCATCTGTGCTCTATCTGCTTCTGCATGTGCAAGTACTACTACCCGTTCATGTAACGGTTCTATTTGAGCCTGTCGCTCATGTTTTTGTGTCTGCGCAGTGATGAGTTCTACGTGCATCTTCTTCAACTCTTGAGTCCCCTTTACGCGTTCTGGGATCAGCATGATCTTTTTCTTCGGCTTGAGTTCTTGGATCACTACATTGATCCTTTCCTCTTCCTGGTCCCAGTGTTAAACCTATGGATCCTCCTCCAGTCTTGTCTAAATTGGTGTCGCTTTGTCAAGCAAGTCAGTTGTTGTGCTAACATGTTTGTCCATCTCTTGTATTTGCGTTGTTTCTTTCTACCTCCTTTGCTCCTTTACTGTTGGTGGAGTCATTGGTGTTAGCTGTTCTCAGAGATCCTCGATATCCTTCTGGTATTACGCAATCTGGTCGATCTTTTCTGTGGTTGGGAGTTTGTTTCCCTCCGTAGTGTTTGGAAGTTTCCAAAAAATTTCTCCCACTTTGTGTTCCAACTCATTCATGTGTTCCATCTCCTTCTGAGTTTCTGATTTGGCATGCCCGTACTCTTTTTCCAATGCTTCCCATTGCTTTGTCATTTTATGTAACTTGACTAAGTTCTTATGTTCCTGAGACTGCATCTCGTGGTTGACGCTAACCTGTAATTTGTATAGTGCCCTTGACAACATCCATGTCAAGACCAATTGAATGTGGTCCAAATCCTTAAGTGGTGTATGTCCCACTATTTCATCCATTCACAGCATGTCCAGTTTTATGTGGACCATTGTGGATGCATGTGGCATTGGAAGAGTTGGGTCTCGTTCCTCGATCTCCATTCTTTCATTGGTTTGCGTTGTCGACTTCTCTATGCCTCTATTTCTAATTACACTCTGGGATTCTCCAAGTGTCTTAAGGAGCTGCCTTATTTCTACCAGCTCTTTCTGTAGCTTATCCCTGTGATGTGCTGCGTGGTCGAAGTCTTCCACTAGACAATCCTGGACCATTCTAGCGATCATTTCTCCATCGTCCTCCGTGATCGTCAGGTCTGGTGATGCTCGTTGTGCCTTTGATTTATTTCATGCACCAGTGACTTGTTCAACCGTTCTCTTATTTCCCCCGGGCTCCTGTGCGGTGGGGTTTGGGGTGGTCTTCTGTGTTCCCTTGGTTTTCTTTGGTTGTTCATTGGTATCTTTCTGCCCCTTCTGGGTTCCTGTCTGATCCAACCCTTCGCTTGCTAGAGGTGGTCTCTTTTGGCCCATCATTGGTTTCTTGGGCACTGGTTTTTGCGGAGGCTATGTTTCTGTCTGCGTTGCCTCTCCTTCTGTGGGTCCTTCTGATACTTCCCAGGGAATGGATGGGATATTCCATTCAATAGGTCATCCATTGATGACCATGTCTATATCCCCTTATGTGATGTAGTAGCGCATCGGTAGCCACTAATTATCAGGATCCTACCTTGGTTGTATCCACATGGCTTGCCTTATTGCCTAGAAGTTAGCAATGTTCCCATATAGTGTGACAGCTTCTGGTGTTATTATCCATGACCATTTAATGGATTCATGCATGTCCTGTAGGTATGATTCAAAGATAATTCCATTTTCCCTCTTTTTTCTGGTCTGTGGCCATGATCTCAATACTCGATATCTCACTCCCTCGGGTTGTGGTCTTGTAGGAAAAGCTACATATTATGGTTCTCGCCATCCCATGAAGGCTATAAGGGTTATCAGCCATGAGTAATGAAATTCAGTGCCAAGTTCCTACATGTCCCTACAGTCCATTTGGAATAACTTTAACATATAAGGCGCCCATCTCACAAAGGTGCCTTCTACGCATTGAGTTGCAACTGCGATGACTCCTGCTGGTACTTCATCTTTGTGGAATTTCCTTAGCAACTTACAGGCTAAGATCTTTGTGCCCAATTGTGTTGTTGGGTTGTTGATCTGTTTGATTATAATTCCTCTTGTTGCCCTCCATGTGCTATATTTCTTCTTCATTTCCTATGCTAGCACTTTTTCCTTGGATTTATCATACAGGATCAGTGCGGGATCCATACCACGGCTGGGTAGTCCTGTTATCTAGGTGATAAGGTCCACTGTTATGGGGATGGGTCTATCCATCCATATATCCCCTCCATGCGTAACTGCTAACAGCTTCTTGACGCATGCATTTGTGTACTCGCCTCTACCAAAGTGTGGGAGTTGTAACAGTCCTAAAATGTCAGTTCGGTCTAGTCCAACTGCCCACTGATGTGGCTGACTGATTGTTTCTCCAAGTTGGTTAACCACTATGGTCTGCATAAATACTTTGGGTGCAAGTTCTGAGTACTTAGTGTCATCTAAGACATCATGGTTGGAATACTTGAGCTTCCCAACGTGACCCAGTAACTGTGGTTCTACCTGTACGCCCTTCGGTATGCATGGTAGCACAATTTATGTTGTCAGTTTCTTATGAGGTGAGCTCAGTATCAGAATTTTGTCGTCATGTAGTGGTGCTTGGTACAAAGTTCCAGCGATCCCCGTTTGCTTCCCTATAAGCCATTATGGCCAAGCCAAGGTAGTTCTCACAGTCTCTTCTGTCTGTTGATCAAGGTTGGGTACCTGCAGCTCATCAGATTTCCCTTCTGGTCCTCAATTATGTGTTGTGTCATTGCCTTCCATGGCTGGTTTTGTGCTTTCTGGTAGCACTTCCTGTTGAGGTTATGCTTCTTCATTCAGAGGTTCCCGCAGTTTTGCTTGCATCTCCTCTTTCAGTTCCTCTAGTTGTGGCCACTGAATCTCTTCCAGTATCAGTGTAGGGCTCACTAGTGGTATCTCCAGGGATGGGATCTCATCGATATCGACGATCTCTGGTTGATGTTGCTCATTTTCTTCCAGTGGTCCTCGTGACCTAGTTTGAACTCTGGTTGGCCTAGCAGTCGAGCCTGGTTTAGCGGACTTCAGTGGTGCCATAGTGGTGAGTGTCGGGCATCTGTTGTCTGTAAAGGCCTATGATCTTGCTCTGTTCGTTCGAGTTGTTGTTTCTCTCCTTGTGTTCTTCTTTCACGAATAGACAAGTTGCTTCCGTGATCACATGTTGTCGGGGCTTGTCATGAATCTTATCGAAGATGCTTCCTCCATGATGCGATTGTTGCACCATAACTGTGGATTCAATGCATGTGCAACAGTTTCATACTTGCCACTACGCTTCTCTGGCCATTTCCAGTTGGCATGTTTAATGTGACGTTCCATCAGTCCTTGTCGTGCCATAATTCCTCTTTGTGTTGTCCTATTGTCCTACTTTTGACAACTTTATATTTCCCACTCATTTGTATTAGGTGTGTGACCATTACTCTTTCCTTCACTGCCTTTGCATTTCGAGCGTCATGTGGCTTTTTCACGGCTTTTTTTTTTTTTTTTTTATAATTGCGCGGTGGGTGGTGGGTGGTCGACTGTCCTTGTACAACTTCAGTCGACTCCCATTGATCATTCCTCGTAGATATATTAGCTTTACGGCTCCACTTTCTGTTATAGATTTGACCTCGTATGATCCTAACCAATGCATTCTGATTTTTCCTGGGTGTTGAAACGATTTGTTGTCATAGAGCAATACTAGATCTCCTTCCATGAAAGTCTTCTTCATAATGTGTCAATCATGCCATGCTTTGTCTCTGGCCTTTTTCACTTGTTGATGGAATCCTGCCAGGATTCAATCTTCCTCCATTGCTAACAGCTGATGTAACCTTTCTTGTATCACGTCGCATTCTGTCATTTGTGTGATAGAGGCTACACGTAAGATGGGTATTAAAAATTCCAATGGTACTACCACTTCTTGGTCGTAGACGAGTTTGAATGGTGTGTGCCCTGTCAACTTCTTACATTTCATCCTATACACCCATAATATTGCTAGTACTTTAAGGTCCCAGTCGTCTATGTTGACATTACATATCTTTGTTAATGCGTTCTCTAGAACTTTGTTATAGGTTTCTACTGTGCCATTCACCTGTGGGTGATACGGTGTGATTTTCTGGTGGTGAACTTCAAATTCTTCAAGCATCACACGGATGGTGTTGTTTATTAAATGCATGCCTTTATCACTCATCAAAACTCTTGGGCACCCAAACCTAGTAATTACTTGTTTGAATAAAAAGTGTGCAATGGTCTCTGCGCTACAGTCCTTTACTAGTGCGGCTTCCGCCCATATTTTTAGGTATTTCGTCGTGGTGATGATGTATATTGCCCCTTTTCTTTTGGATAGTGGGTTAATAGGTCCCACAAAGTCTATTTCCCATTTATCAAATGTCTATAGTGTCACTTGCAGTAGTAACAACATCTCATCCCTTCTGTTGGGTTTGCTGACCCTTTGACAGACATCACATGCCTGAAAATATTCTTTCGAATCCCTATGGATTGTTGGCCACCATAGTCCTGCGCGGAATACCTTCTATGCGGTAGATTTTCCTGCATAATGTCCTCCTGCTAATCCCTCGTGGGATTCTAATAGAATCCTTGGTCATCCGTGCTCAAGCATGTACCTTTGTAAAATGTTGTTTGCACCCATTTTATATAGATGTCCTGCGATCAGTTGATAGTCGAATGCGCAAACTACTAGGTTCTTCTTCTACATAGTGTTATACTCTTGCGGTGCAGTTCCTATTCTCAAATACTGGATGATCTCTATGAAGTATTCATCATCAATTTGTACCCAAAATAGTTGTACATCCAGAAAGTTGTCTTCTAAGTTTGTGGGTTCTTCTCCATTGGTGACCTGTGATAGGTGGTCAGGGCCTGCATTTAGTTTCTCTGGTTTTATGATTACTTCGAAGTCAAATTCCTGGAATAACAGTAACCATCGATAGATTCTCCCCCCCAACACTGGCTTGTTGACTAGGTACTTTAGGGCTAAGTGATCTATAAACATCTTAAAATGTTTTCCCAGTAAGTAGTGTCTGAACTTCTGAAGTGCATAAACCATAGTTATGTTAAGTACCTATACCAGATCTGCAAATATACTTCAGAAATAACCAAGAATAAACCATAAAACATTCACCATAACATGAACACAATAATATAGAGAAAACCCTTGAGGTAGGGCAACACCATACAATGAATCCTATTATGGAAGGGATCTTCTCCTGTTCACTTGCCTCTTCGAGGGGGCATCCTCCTATTGAGCTACAACTCACAATACAATAATTCTCTTCATATCTCATTACATTTCTTGAAACCCTTTATATAGTGCTACCATCACCTAAGAACATTCTAGTGGAGGAATCTTCTAGAAGTGGAATCTTCTAATAAGTCCTCTTACATTTATTATATCTAAATACCCATTTATTATATCTAACTACCATAGTGGGCCTTATTTAATAATATAGTGGACCTAGTCCACCTTACATTGAATGACCTCCACTATTATCACTATGGGCCCTCTGGGGCCCCCCCACTACCTCTCTATCTACCTTACATTCCATCCCCCTTATGAAAGCGTTGTCCTCAACGCTTGATGTACAACCATATACCCGAGTCCCATGGATAAGTGTGGACCATAGTGCAGAAGTAGACTAGAGAACCAGGGTCCCATTGAGAAATGGAAGCCACCATGCTAAAGTAGTCCAACCGCCATTGTAAACTAGGGTCCCATGTCCAATTGCTCATGTGAATCCCACATGGAAGATATTGGCACCCAATAACAAACTGAAAATGATGCTCCCAATACTGACACCTATCATGTGGATCCAAATAATAATATCCATCCACATAGTGGGAGATGATCAAAGATGAATATGGAAGGAACAATACCCTTGTAGAATATGCATGCTAGACACTGGTAACTAGCTCCTGATGTGAGACATTGATGTTCTCTACAAAAGGTGGAGTAGAGTCATCAAATAAAATATGAAAGTGGTTGTGATCCCAGAAATGACAACTATCCATATACCAATCATCACAATCATCCTCAAAATCATACCAAACATATATTTATTGATCATATTCATCCCTGATATCTGCCATAAGAAATCTCTCCTGCATGCTATCCAATGAATCTTGAATACTACGAAAACTATCATTGAGGCCATCTACAAGGTCATACAATCTAGCATCCAATGTGTCATACAATTGAGATTTGAATGCTTCAATAATTTCTTTGAGGGTTCGAGAGGAAATAGCCATCTAAACACGCTATGAACTCTTCGGTCCCACAGCCATTATGAAAAAACCCAAAAATAGAACAATAACTTACAGCAGAAAATCACGGTTTTTTCTGGAAAAACCCTAAAAAACTATTGAATTTAAAATGTTCATAACTTCACTTCCCGGACTCTGTTTCGGCTGATTTGTTTTTTGAAATTGGGTGAAATTGTGAGAGAAACTCAGATCTATAATTTGTTTAGGCAAATTAGGCCTCCAGCTGCTACAAAAATAAAAAATTTGCGTCGTCGACTGCAGAAAAAACCCTGAAAATTTACAGATTTTAAAACTTCAATATCTTGACTTCTCGGACTCTATTTCAGACGATTTGTTTTTTTAAATTGGGTGTTTTTCTGAGAGGAACTCAGATCTACAACATTTTTTTGAAAATTTTTCACAGAAATATACCAAAAATTTCTGGAATGTCACGGCCCTCTTTTTCTTCTCTGAAAAAAAATCTGCAAAATAAAAAGTATTTGCCCACAATGTCTACCAAAGAAAGTGCTCTAATACCAATTGTTAAGTACCTATACCAGATATGAAAATATACTTAAGAAATAACCAAGAATAAACCATAAAACATTCACCATAACATGAACAAAATAATATAGAGAAAACCCTTGAGGTAGGGCAACACCATACAATGGATCCTATTATGGAAGGGATCCTCCCCTGTTCACTTGCCTCTTCGAGGGGGAATCCTCCTATTGAGCTACAACTCACAATACAATAATTCTCTTCATATCCCATTACATTGTTTGAACCCATTTATATAGTGCTACCATCACCTAACATTCTAGAGGAGGAATCGTCTAGAAGTAGAATCTTCTAATAAGTCCTAGGGACATAGTGGGGGGGTCCAGAGGGCCCATAGTGATAATAATGGAGGTCATTCAATGTAAGGTGGACTAGGTCCACTATATTATTAAATAAGGCCCACTATGGTATTTAGAAATAATAAATGGGTAGTTAGATATAATAAATGTAAAAGGACTTCTTAGAAGATTCTACTTCTAGAAGATTCCTCCTCTAGAATGTTCTTAGGTGATGGTAGCACTATATAAAGGGGTTCNCTTAGGTGATGGTAGCACTATATAAAGGGGTTCAAGCAATGTAATGGGATATGAAGAGAATTATTGTATTGTGAGTTGTAGATCAATAGGAGGATGCTCCCTCGAAAAGGCAAGTGAATAGGAGAGGATCCCTTCCATAATAGGATCCATTGTATGGTGTTGTCCTACCTCAAGGGTTTTCTCTATATTATTGTGTTCATGTTATGGTGAATGTTTTATGGTTTATTCTTGGTTATTTTTGAAGTATATTTGCAGATATGGTATAGGTACTTAACAAGTTAGACCTTCTCTTTCCATTGTGTTATAATTTTGTTCTGACTCAGATAGTTTTATGCTTGCAAATACTATCGGGTGATCCAAGTCTCCTACTCCTGGCTGTGCTAAGATAGTTCCCAGTGCTATCGTTGATGCATCTACATGCACATGGAATTCCTTTCCCCAGTCCAGAAATACTAATATCGGTGCAGTGACCATATTTTCCTTCAGGGTATCGAGACCACGTTGACACTCATCGTTCCATTGGTACTTTGTATCCTTCCTTAGCATTTTTTCCATTGGTGCTGCAATCTACGCATATCCTTTGATAAATTTTCGATAGTATCCTATGTGTCCTAATGTCGCTCGTAGTTGAAGGATTGTTTTCGGTGCTGGTAGATTAACGATGATGGCGACCTTTTCCGGATGGACCAATAGCCCTTGTTTGTATACTATATGGCCCAATAGTATCCCAAATGGTGTTCTGAATATGCATTTCTTTATGTTCAGTGATATTTGACACTGTCTTCATTGCTCTAACATCAAGCGTAAGACTTCAACATGGTTTTTCAACAGACTATAGACTGTCTAGTCATTCAAATATACTTCCAGAAACTGGTGGATGAATTCTTTGAAAGCTGCGATAACCACTCTGGAGAAGATTTTTGGTGCATTCTTCAGTCCAAAGGGCATGACTGTATATTGGTAAGATCCTCATTCCGTCGTGAATGTGGTCTTGTATCTATCCTCCTATGCTATCTTAATCTGATGGTAACCTGAGAATCCATCAGTGAATGAGTACGATTCATTTCCCCCCACATTCTCTAGCACTTCATCCGTGAACGATGTAGGGAATGGGTCATGTAGGCATGCATCATTCAACTTCCTCAAGTCAATGCATATCCTAATCCCTCTTCCTTGCTTCTTGTCCTGTACGACCATCGGGCTTATCCACTCTAATTCCTTGACTGGTTTGATTATGCCGGCTTCGAGCATTCGGTCAATCTCCTCTTTAAATTTCTGTTTATATATAGGGTTCAGTCTATATGTTCATTGTCTGATTGGTCTTGCTTCGGGTCTGAGAGGTATTTTCATTTCTCCCACTTCACCTACTATACCTTTCATCTATGTAAATGTTGTAGGAAATAAGTCGTTGTATTCGCGCAACAGTTTTGTAATAATTTCTATTGTTTGGTCATCCCAGTAGTCTCCAATGTTGGCCATTTTGGGATGTTCCATTGTACCGATGTTAACTTTCTTTACCTTGATTAGCATGGAAATAACTTTAGATTCTATTTGTGGTCCCTTCACATCTTTGTCGTCCTCTACTTCTACAATCTGAATGTCACGTGGGTTCTCTTCATCCGGTATGTCCTCCTGTACCTGGTAACATGACAGTAGTTACTTGATTGTATGTTTATTTCGATGTTTCTCTTCGATAATGAGTTCTACTTCTGGCTCCCCAACGAATATGAATCCTATGATTCATTTTAGAGCTACGTCTATGTTGGGGTTCTCATGCTTGAATGAGAAAGCGATGGTAATTTTTTGCTGCAATGTTTCCCATGTTGTAGTTCATTTGCGTAGTTCTTGATCTATATACCAGTTCCTTGGTATGCCTTCTAATGTATGAATAAAGTGGTGAGGCCATTTCTCAGGTGGTGTCAATTTCCACAGCATTTCGCACTCCCTCACCTGTTTCGATGGTGTTCCAAATCCTTCATATTTCTGATGTTTATTGTTTTTTTGTGGTGCGTCGAACCTTATTCGCAGTAGCCTTTTGCATTGGTACCAGTTTGTGATGGTCTCCTTGTGTGTGCCCCACCATATGGCAAGTGTAGCCTTGAGAGCTAAGTCCAGTGCTAGTAGCCTCTAGTTCTCTAATACTTCATCTTCATATTGTGTCAAGAATGTTTCCAAATCATTATGTCCATGGAAACTGGGTGGTTCTGCGATTTCTATGCCTATCCATCGTACTACGCGGTCTATTCGTGTGCATATTCTCGTGGATACTTCATGTAGTCTCTGCTAGCAGTTTTCTAACCTGGTGTCTAAATCCGTAGCGCATGAAGTAATATTGTGCCAACTGAGTACCCCATCTGTAGTTGGGTTTACATAATCCTCCTCGCGCGCAGTTGTCCTGTATAACTAGTCGATTTCCTTTAATTCTAGGCAAGTGGGTTCTACGAACCTTTTCACTTATGATGGATCTAGTGGTGCTATAACCCTGTAATCTCTGGATTGAAATGTCATTTTTCTTGTCTTCAAATTAATTATGGTCGGGTTGTCAAATGCCCAGTCTAGACCGAGTAGTGACGGGTATGGTGTTGTGCCATATACTATTTCGATGACTTCAAAATATGCTTTGGTGCGCACACCATCAATATCTACCATTACTCCCTTCAGCCTCTCAATTGGTAGAACTTTGTGTTGGTTCGCTAATTTTAGTTGCACATTCGAATATCCCAAGGTTGGTTTTCCCATGCATTTCCAGGTTTTTTTGGATAGTACATTTACTTCGGATCCTAGGTCCAGTATGATATCTCCCATATTGAAATCCCCAATGTTGGCATTCAATCTGAATTCCTTGCTTGTTCTTCTCCTTGTGTGTAGGTGATTGACAATTTTTTGTTCTATCTTTTGTTTTGTCTCGTTGTTGCATTTCTCTAAGATGTTTTGCAATATTTTCACATATGAAGGATCACTTAGTATTTTGATGCATGACTGCAAAAATTCTTGGATAGTACTTACTTGTCCCTTAAATGACAGTCCTTCGGTATGATCCAATGATGGCGGCATTTCGTATTCTGGGGTTTCGTGGGATGGTTGCATAGTAGAAGTTGACGTTGTGTCCTTCTTCTGAAATTCCTGTCTAGCTTCCTTAATGTTACTAGGGAAAAAACTCTTTATGGCCAACGGTAAACCACAACAGATAGGTATGACTACAGAATTCAACTCAATTCCAACATGTGTTATATAGACTAATGTCCAATATGAGGAAGAAGCCTACCTCAATCCAATCGTTTGATGTTGTTCCACCATTGAGCACTTTGACCCAAAGATTTACACCTGCAAGAAGTTGTCAACAAACGAGCGATGCAAGTATATACTGACAGTATATAAAATGAGTTATCACATCAGATAGCACAATCCATTAATAAACATTACAAACATGCCCATGGATAATAATCATATATTTTCAAGATATCGATAGGAGGGGAAAGGAGTATTTCTAGTAATAATTGATCAACAAAAGTATCAACATTACAGACTTCCGTGTTGGCACGGTTCGAAACCGAGAAACCAAGTTCCTTCCAACTGGGTCTCCACCACTTCAATCCTCCACCAAAGGTAAGCTCATAGAAAAGAGGTAATGAGGTCCTCTTGACAATAAGGAAAGAAATTGGGGGCTGAACACTGTGTTTAGACTTGAGGGACAAAGGGATGCAGACTCAATATGAAGTAATTTCTTCATAGTAACTTTGCTCTTAAAGTTGAATGCTTTCTCTCCATTTTTCCATAGCTCGAAATCATGCTCTTATAGCCTCCAAAATGAAACTGAAGGGTCGAGTCGGAATGTTTCCAGTATATGGAAGGCCAAAGATTAGAGATCATTTGTCGTGACATGGAAACCCGACCTCATTTTGTATTTTCTGGCACAAATCCCGATATACGTGAGTTGTAGTGGAGAAGCAAGCGTATACGCATATTGCAAAGAAGTCAGGAAGCGTATATGTGGAAAAATATATAATTTTGGCTCTGGATTTATCAAAAAGGGGTTGATAAGTCTGGATAGGCAAATGGAAAAATGCCTTTTGTGCAAGATAGCAATGGTGAGGAAAATATTTCTATAACAGATGCCCCCTAATGTGTGAGATCAGAGGAGTATCTACGATGGCTGAAATACATTATAAATAACCCAGAAGTGGAGTGGTAGGGAACCAGCTGGACGAACTCAATTGCTCATTACATTATGTACTGACTTTTCATACATGGATACCAAAAATACAATGCAGATCCATGTGGAAAATATACCAACAAGTATTCATGGCCATGAGTAGGAAAATATAAATGCGGTTACATGTCAATAGTTGTCATAGTCACAAACAAGGCCCAGTGAAACCAGTCTCAAAATCAATCTAAAGATATATGTATACCATGGAGTACAATCTAATCTCCCATGATCGTTGAAGTCAAATAGGTAATGGTCCGATGAAATGGAAGCAACAACTCAGGAAAGCTGTGTCTACAAAGTGATGTCTTCAAGTCTTCAATACAATCCGCCAATGGTGCAAGTCTACATCATGTGAATAAATGAGTCGAGATCAAACATGATGAGACATCGTTTGATTACTAGTCATTGAGGTATACCATTAACAAACACGAGACAGCCTACCAATGATGAAAGTAGGTATCAAGGCACCGAGTACATCTCTACAAATGTGAATAAAGGAGCTGGTATCGAACATTTGAGAGATCCATTGATCAGGAGACATTGATGTAATCCTATCTGTTAATGGCGAGAGAGCCTGCCACTAATGACTGCAAACCTCAAGGTACTCATAAAACTCTAAGTCTAGTATCCAGAATACATGAGCTGAAGTCGATGGAAAGAGACCCATTGAAAGAAGAGCATTAAGGCATCTCTCATCAATTAGCACGAGGAACAAAGTAGGAGCTTCATGATTTGGTGGAGCTCAGACGAAGAACATGTTCACGAACCAATGACCTTGTGTGTCTTTCACGTGTGCCAAATGCAGGGGGTACACGAAAAAGACCCTTTGAATAGCAGCCAATGATGAAAACTGCTGACAAAGGCGAGGAAACCACCAATAAGGCTAATGGCATCCAAGACACTGCACGAATCCCAAAATGTGAATAGATGTCTTGTCGTCGAACATAAGGGAAACCACCCAGTCAACGACCCATAATGAAATGTCGATTTTTGGGTTCAAGGTGACCTACCAATGATGAAAGTAGGGCTAGGGTGCATCATAAGACCAAAGTATCATGTGATTCTGAGACAAACTAATGGTATGGCCGACATGCAAAGTCAATATTTCTAAGGAGTGGCTGACATAGGTTGATAGACTTCCTTTGAACAAGAGCATGAGACATACGGTGGAATCTAGTAGCATAGAATTAATGATGTGACAACTAGATGCAGGAGGCATCCATAATGTTCTCTATAGTGACTGGAAGATTAACCATTCGGTAGAGAAAATTTTGTAGCAAGATTAGCTTCCTAAGGCCATGCTAAACCCAAAATTATGATCACGTAAGGACTCAATAACTTTGTGCTATGTTCAAAGGCAACACGACTGCTGCCAATTACAATATAGTACTCCCTTCCTGCCCGTATTTTTTTGTTTTTTCATAACAAGTGAATGCTATAATACAAAGGAGGGAACAAGTGTCACAAGTAAGAAAAACTAGTTCCAGCAGTGGAACATACCTATGCTCAATGCAAGGAAATGCATGTGAGAGATGGACACTTGGGGTGATGTTCCCTCTAGGGCATAGGGTGTCAAATTACGAAGGATATAAACAAGGCTTTGCTTGGTTGAGGATGAAAACTTCTTGGGCCATGGTTTATAACGCAAAGTGAGAACCAACTAAAGGCTCAATATTGAAAGCAATGGCATGAGATGCAATCACAATTTAATGCCAAACAAAGTCATTGTTTATATATTTTAGTCTACTTGGTGTGAAAAAGAGGTAAACTTGTGCCAAATAGACGTCTTTTCAAATCCAATTTACGATTTTGAAGAAGACAAGTTCACTCGGTGATCTTTTCCATTTTTGATAGCGAATCGGAAAAGAGCTTAACTAAGACTCATGATCTTTCAAATCCAATTTTAACAAGTGTGAAAGGGACCAATCACTCGGCGATCTTTTCAATTTTTAGTAATGAGTCGGAAAATATCTTAACTAAGACTCATTTTTTTTGTCTAATCAACATGTAAAGGGGGAGGCCAAGGTTCCCGACCCAGCCTTCTGTCGAAAGTCAGTATCCTGCAGATCGCTGACAAAAGCTTGGGAAAGCCCAAAGCTCTCCAAGTCAAGGAGGATAAAGTGCTAACGAAGTACATAGTCTTTGTTATGGCTAGAATAATGTCTCTTAGTGGAACAGACATAGGTGGGGGTATGGGATGTCCTTTCAGGTCGTCCCAGTCGAAGGGGACCTCGTCAGAGTTCAGAGAGAGAGTATTCGGAGGAAGAATGAATCTCTCTTGTTCAGAAGGGGGAAGATTCAGAATGTTGATGACGTAACTGGAGGGTGCATCACTCTTTTCAGGGAGAGTCGGTTTGACCATAAAAGGCACCGACATGGTCACTTCTTCAATTATAGGTTGAAGAGGATGCATGGTAACAGGGGCAGGAGATGCTTCACCCTCCATGGAGGGGGTGAGGTCGGAGGAAAATATCGGTGGTGAGACCATCAAGATCACTAAAGGTGAAGTGGTGTGATGAGGAATCATGGGTGTATCGGAGTCCGAAGGGATTTTGGGCGAGCCCCACACCTCTGGTATCTCGGCAGTCACTAGGCACAAGCGAGTAAGATGGCTTCCTTCACAAGTCCTACAAATGAATTTAGGCTTATGTCTGAGACGTTTGGGTTTCTCGGTGGGACTGGCCGAGGAAAGAGAGTCGTCTTCTGTATGATGAATAGAATTCAGAGACATGACACGGCTATGATCCGGGGTGAAAAGGATGGTGCCCCCAACATAATTGGAAGAGGTTGGAAGTGAGTTATCGTCATGATTTGTAGAGGGTGTTGACTCATCTCCGACGTGACTAGCAGGGGTGGGCGATGGTGCGCTAGTGTGGCTTACAGTGGTTGGGATAGTGATAGATTCTGGTATTTGAGTCCAAGGTCTTGGAAAAGATTGATTCTGAAACATTGAAGGCCAGAAAGGATCCCGGTATATTCCTTGTCCTAGCCCAGAAACTGGCCCAGAAACATGGTGGTTTATGCCAAGGTGGTCTAAAGAGGTCTAGACGGGCATCATCACTGAGGTCTGCAAAGAGACCGAGGTAGGATAAGAATTATTCGAGTGAGGATATATGTTTCCCCCTTGTGAGGGTGTTCCATAAGGAGGGTAGCCGGAATTATAAAATTGATTCTCCCCATAAGGAAGACCTGGGGGTACTTGAGGAATTGGTACAGAAAAAGTGTTTAAAGGGACCGGCATGGAAGATGAAAGATACATGGGTGGGGTGTAATAAGCACCCATATGAGCATTGGATCCTAAAAGAGCATAGCTAGGATTGGATCCATAAGGTGGAAGGTTCCAACCTCCCATGGGAAAATGATTCATATCAAACGAAGAAGTGGGCATGGGAGCGATGGTGCCCCCAAATCCAATGCTAGGATTCATATAAGTAGACCAAGGAGCGGGTTTCACGTGGGAAGGCATATCAGTAGAAAAATGACTAGAGACCCAAGGTGCGGATTGAGTGTTGTAATCGTGCATACCATTGTAAAAAATGGAAGGGTATGTCCCCATGAAATGAGGAGGCATCATGGGGGGGGTAGCAGTGAATGGAGGAGTAAAAGGAACTTTTCTATCCATGATAATGAAACCAAAAACCAGAGTCCTAGGGTCAACTAGTAATCAAAGAGCATACAAAAAATTCAAACGGCCAATATGCATGCAAACGAGCTAAAGTGGTTGAGTGGCCTCCCTCGCTAAAGAAGGTATGCCTCGTCCAAGAGGGACCTGAGACTCCCTGCTAAATTTTGGAGGTAATAGAATTAGTTATAAGGGCCCTCGTAGGCTTAACAACCAGTCAGTCAAACCCCCCCAGAGAGGTAATCCTCCATAAAGGTTGTGTGTTGTTCGACCCCTATCTGACTCAGGATACAAGCAGAATAACCCCTGCAAGTAACCTATGAAAAACCTAAGTCAAGCAACTAATAAACCATTGTATAACCGATGCACAGGCGAGCATTCGCAAGTCTGGATCACCATATGGGTAGGGTAGCAAAGCCCGAAACCTTGAAAACACCACCTTTCACAGAGGCACGAGCACTAGCAAGATCCCCAAATACGAATATATCCACAGAAATATCTCTGACGCTAGGTGAGTATCTAGGGGTTATCCCTTCAACTAACTTTGCATGACCTCGTGATTAACTCCAGTGTGAGTGCAGCCTCCTGATATTACCAATTGTTCAATGGATTTCTCAACTCCCTATCTCAGACACATAAGTTGATTTAATTTCCTTGGAGAATTTTACTCACAAAATCCTATTCCAAGGCACTAAATCCTAGGCTAGTTCATGCACCCTAAAAAATAAAATCGTGACTAATCAATTTTAGTTTAAAGCGTAAATTTTATTGGCCATGATTACTCAAAGAGGTATGGAAATGAAACTCATGGTGTTATGACTCTGCGTGAAAATAAAAATAGATATAATGCAAAGCCTAACTTTAACTTTTCAGTGAATGATATGCTAAATAAAAATAGTGCAATCTTCAATTCTAACTCTGCAACTCAGAAGTAAAATGAAATCTTTTGCTAAATGTGCTAAGCTAATGATAAAGGTTCAAAGAAAAAAATACCAACCAATGAAAAATGCCTATTTTTTTTGTATTTTCAATGTATTTAAAAAGAAAATGCATGGACTGATAAGCGACTTGATATATAACTTCTATGGTGTATAAAATCAATCACTCGATTAGAATACCAAGTAGCTAAGTAGACAAACCAACTACCAAGGACAAATCAAAAATGGAAAACAAAGAGAAAGATGTCGCCCAAAAATTCAACTCCAAAAAGGTTTCCTGTCATCCCAGATAATCTCAACAGGTACCACAGAGACCTAATAAGGCTTAGTGATCCTCAAAACCTACCAGCATTCACTAAACCAATAAAACAAGCAAGGGGGAAGTGGTATATGCTCATGTTCAAGAGAAAAGGGTGTATATACACTTCTTGTAGTGGGATAGCAAGCGTATACACGCAGATGTCAAGGAAAAAAGGGCGTATATATTTTAAAACAAGGCTAAGCAAGGTTAAAAGGTTGAAAACTCAGACCTAGAGTGAACAGACTCTGTCCAACTGTGATACGACAATAAATAAAAAGGAAAAAGAGCAATGTAAGAAGGAAAAACACTTCAACCCTTAGAAGGAATATCTTTCCCCAGTGGAGTCACCAATTCTATTACGAGGGAAAAAACTCTCTATGGCCAAGGGTAAACCACAACAGACAGGTATGACTGCAGAAATCAACTCAATTCCAACATGTGCTATATATACTAATGTGCAATATGAGGAAGAAGCCTACCTCGATCTAATCGTTTGGTTTCGTTCCACCGTTGAGCACTTTGACCCAATGATTTACACCTACAAGAAGTTATCAACAAATGAGCGATGCAAGTATATAGTGACAGTATATAAAATGAGTTAGCACATCAGATAACACAATCCATTAATAAACATTACAAACATGCCCATGGATAATAATCATATATTTACAATACATCGATAGGACGGGAAAGGAGTATTTCTATTAATAATTGATCAACAGAAGTATCAACATTACAGACTTCTGTGTCGGCACGGTTCGAAACCGAGAAACCAAGTTCCTTCCAACTGGGTCTCCACCACTTCAATCCTCCACCAAAGGCAAGCTCATAGAAAAGAGGTAATGAGGTCCTCTCGAAAATAAGGAAAGAGCTTGGGGGCTAAACACTGTTTTCAGACTTGAGGGACAAAGGGATGCAGACTCAATATGAAGTAATTTCTCGAGAGTAACTTTGCTCTCAAAGTTGAATTCTTTCTCTCTCTTTTTTCCATAGATCAAAATTGTGCTCTTATAGCTTCCAGAATGCAACTGAAGGGATGAGTCAGAATGTTTCCAGTATATGGAAGGCCAAAGATCAGAGATCATTTGTCGTGACATGGAAACCCGACCTCATTTTGTGTTTTCTAGCACAAATCCTTATATATGCGAGTTGTAGTGGAGCAGGAAGCATATATGCATCTTGCAAAGCAGTCAGGAAGCATATATGTGGAAAAATATATAATGTTGGTTCTGGATTTATCAAAAAGTGGTTGATAAGTCTGCATAGGGAAATGGAAAAAGACCTTCTGTGCAAGATAGCAATGGTGAGGCAAATCTTGCTATAACACTTAAAAGTCTCCTTTTCTTTGGGCGCATCAAAGTGGTTCCTTGGTTCAGTATTCTTTCTTACCCACTGGTTATGTAGATATTTTTTGGATTTTTTGGAGTGTGAATATTGCACATAGGTCTTGTTTGTATTGAGCCCCATATCTTTTTTGCTTGTTATGTATAGGCTTGAGTGGTGGATAGTATTGACATGTTGATGTTAGTTATGGTGTTGGTGATAATGTTGGTGATGAAGATTGTGTTGATGTTGGTGATGTTGGTGATATTGTTTGTGATGATTCTAGTGATGATGCTTGTGATGAAACTAGTGCAGATGTTAGTGATGTATAAATATGAGTCCTTATCATTCTTGAGTTGAGCCTACTCTGTAGTGGTTCTTGTTTTCTCTTTATGAGTAGAAGCTAACTATATTAGGATTACTTGTTGTAGATTTAGGATCATGATTGAGGCATGTAATTATATAATAATTCCTATTTGGTGTTATTGTTGATGTAGATGTCCAATGGAGGGGTACTTGTAGCATTTGTGAATATTTCTAGTTTGTATATTGTAGTGCAAAAACTTGGAGATATTTTAACTTAAAGAGTTTCTTTGGATTGAGTATTTATAGCTTTTCCTCCTCCTATATGTGGATTGGTTGTCATTATTGATTTGTACACATGTAAACATTGAAAATAAGAGTTAGATTTTTTTTCTTTTCCCTTCTTTTTTCTTTTCCTAGATCATTGGTGTGATTATCAGTTTTCACTAGTTCTCTACACCATGGTTCCTGTAGAGGTTTTCACCATGGGGAACAAGTTTTATTTAAGATTTTATCGTGCTTCCTAGGAGGTTTTCAATCAAATGTCTATCCTTGACACCTTAGTGAAGTTTTCACCAAGTAATTTTATTCATCTATTTCTTTTTCTATTTCTTTTTCAATAGACCTTGGAAATTAGAATGGGATAGGAGAATTTTTGCTACCAACCACATTTAATTGTTGTCTTTAAAGAAGGATTGAGATTTACTTCCTTGTCATTGATTTCCTATAGATTTTGAGCCTTTAACCATTGAATAAGAGAGGTATAATTTCTTTATCTATTGTTTTTATATTGACTGGTCCATTCTCTTAGCATGCATCAATTTGGTATGGCCCCAACCATCTAGTATTTAGCTTGCCTTTGAAATATTTGAATTTGGAGTCATAGAGAAGGACCCGATCTCCTTATTTGAAAAACCTCGACTTAATAATATTACCATGCCATTTTTTCCTCTACTACTATACTACATTAGTGTGAAACAAGGAATGTTTCCTATCCTATACTCATCTAAGGTATTAAGTTGCTACAATATTTATTTTTGGGTTGTTGATAGGTACAGATTTAATATGGAGGTTGTTCTAAGTGTTTCTATCTCAAATTCTATAAGTAAATTTACCTTTTGTTCCATATACGAACTCATAGGGTGTGAACCTTGTAGTGGTTTTCTAGGTCATATTGTATTCCCATAGAACTTCAACCAATTTGTTTGCCCAATATTTCCAATGCAAGCTGACTATCTTGGTGAGAATGTTTTCCAACTCCTTATTGGTCACTTCTACCTACCCATTTTATTGAGGGTGGTATGTATAATATTTTCTAAGGAAAATTTTATTCAAATGCATGATGTTTTCAATAATATTAGAGATGAACTGGGGCCCCTAATCTATCACTATTTCTCTTGGGACTCCAAACCTAGAAAATATATTTTCATGTAGGAATTTTTCTACTTTTTCTTCACTTTCATTCTTCATGTATTTTACCTTTTCCCACTTGGTAAAATAGTTAGTGCATACTAGGATGTGATGTTTTTGGTTTAAAGGAGGTTCAATGGACCCTACAAAGTCTAGGAGACATTTTTTAAAGGGTTAAAATGAGACCTATGGTTGTAATGGCATCTCATCCATCTTTGTTGGCTTAGCCATTCTTTGGAACTGATCACAATGGGAGACATATTGTTCATAATCCTTATGCAAAGAAGGCCAATAGTATCATGTTTATAGGATCTTATAGGTTGTCCTCTTTGCATCATAATGGCCTCCACATGGATCACCATGTTATGCATGGAGGATGTCATGTACTTCATCTTATATAATACATGTTTTGAGAATCCATTCTAGTCCAAGATTGAACAAGTAACCTGTGATCCATGTATAGGTGGCACTTTTCCTGAAAATATTGTAGCACTTTGATAAAACCTCTTTATAACTTAATAGTTGGCTATGTAATAAAAATAGGGATCCTCTATGGAGATTGCATAGAGAGGCTAATCAAGAAAACAATCATGTACAACCTCATTATATGCAGTACTTGTTAGTCTTGATAGGAAATATTCAACAACATTTTGTTTACCTAGCGTGTCAAGGATTGTTATATTCTTGTATTAATAAAAGCCACTTAATTATCCTACCATTGATATATACTATATTCATTAAATATATAATAGAAAGATGATCTATATGGATAAAAACTGTGTATCCAGTGACATAATGTCTAAATTATTTGTTAATGACATATACAACTACAAGAAATTTTTTCCCAATGACAATATAATTTAGTTCATCTCGAGATAAGTTTTTTCTAATAAAATAAATTGCAAAGGGGTTATTTTCTTCTTGTTAGCCTAAAAATGCCCCTAGCACTTTGTTAGATGCATTTGTATTAATGTGAAATGGTATATTCCACTTAGGGTCTTTCAATACATGGGTTGAGATAAAAAATTCCTTGATGTTAAAGCTCTTTGGAATTATTTTTTCTAGTATAAGTGAATGTCATG
>SNQJ01S0015721.1:301158-319448 GCA_010110895.2 Picea sitchensis | reverse complement strand
TTTGGTTGGTTTGTGCTGTTTTGATCTTGACTGCACGAGAGTGCTGGAGCGAAGCAGGAGCAACAAAGATTAAGGAAGCGATTACAAGGTATGTCTCTTATTCTCACTTCCAATTTAATTCAATAGTTAGATCTAGGGAAAGCGATATATTCTGTCTCGTTTTGTTCTAGATCCAGGTGGATCTAGGGAGATCGGTTTGTGTCTGCACTTACGGATTTATCCAATAACACCAGTTGGAAGGAACTTGGTTCTTTGGTTTTGAACCGTGGCGACACGGAAGTCTGTAATGTTGTCACTTCTGCTGATCAATTATTAATAGAAATACTCATTTCTCGTCCTATTGGTATCGTGCAAATATATGATTATTATCCATGGGCATGTTTGTAATGTTTATTAATTGATTATGTTATCTAATGTGCTAACCCCTTTATACTATCACCATGTACTTGTTATGCTTGTTTGTTAAGAACTTATTGTAGGTATAAATCTTTGGGTCGAAGTGCTCAACGGTGGAACATCATCAAACGTTGGATAAATGTAGGCCTCTTTCTTATGTTTCACATTAGTTTATATAATATACAATGGAATTGAGTTGATTTCTGCAGTCATACCTGTCTACTGTGGTTTACCCTTGGCCATAGAGAGTTTTTCCCTCGTAGCAGAAATGGCGACTCCGTTGGGGAGAGATCTTCATTCTGAGGGTTGAAGTATTTTTTCTTCTTGCATTTCTCTTTTTCCTTTGTGTTTCTTGTCATATCACTGCTTGACAGATTCTGATCACTCTGAGTCTAAGCTTTCAGCCTTTTTCCCTTGTTGGGCCTTGTTTTAAAGCCTGTACGCTCCTTTTGCTTTGAAAGTCGCGTATACATGTGTGTTGCCTTTCTGCAAGATGCGTATATGCGCACTGTTCTCCTAAACAGTCAAGTATACCACTTTCCCTTGCTTGTTTTCTTGGTTTAGTGACTGTTGGGTGGGATTTGACAATTGTTGAGCCTTCTTAGATCTCTGTAGTGCATGTTGATCTTCTCTAGGTTGATAGGAAACCTGTTTGGAGTTGAATTTTTGGGCGTAGTCTTTCTCATTATTTTTCATTTTTTGGTTTGTCCTTGAACCCTGGGTTGTTTGCTTAGCTTCTTGGTATTATGCTTGAGTTATTTCATTTATACACAGTAGAATTTATATATCACGCTGCTTTTCAATCTATGCATTTTCTCTTTAATATATTGAAAATACAAAAAAATAGGCATTTTGCATTGGTTAGAATTTTTGTCTTTGAACCTTTATCATTAGCTTAGTACATTTAGCGAAAGATTGCATTTTACTTCTGAATTGCAGAGTTAAAATTGAAAAATGCACTGTTCTTATTAGCATATCATTCACTGAAAAGTTAAAGATAGACTTTGCATTATTGTTGGCCCTTGACCAAGTTTTGAGGGATCTAGTCAAGTTTGACCTATTTTTGGACTTCGACAGCCTGTCGAACGAAGAGCGCAAGACGAAGCAGATGTAAGACGAATGGATTTGTGAATATGTAATGGGTATCGGATGTCAGCTCGTGGGTTTTACCCATGATTAAGCCTATTTTGTATGTATAAATAGAAGGCTAGGCAATGTAAGAAGTGGTAGAATAGTGCGCAAGTATGTGCAAGTTAGCTAAGTGCTAAGAGTTGGATCTGTGTGATCAAGGATTGTAAGGCTTCGTGCATACTGTGTGAGACTTGCAGAGCTAAGTGCAAGTCATTGTAGCAAGACTATGGAAGGCTTTGTGTTGGAATGCAAGGAAGGAGGGTCCAGCGAGGTGCCCAGTTCTCTTGTCCTAGGAAAAGTAGGGTTTTGAGGCTCTGTGCTTGTAACCGATTGATTGAAGGAAATAAAGAAGAAGAGTTGGTGGACGTAGCCCCGGGTTGGGGGTGAACCACATAAACACTATGTTGTTCCACTTTGTGCTTGACTTGATGTGTTTATAAATTCTCTTGCAAAGTGCTTTGATAGAGATAGATAAATCTGATTATGCTTTGTGCTAATGATGTGTAATAATGTTAGATCTAACCTATATGAAGGTGCTTAGTGCTTGATCTGCTAGATATAACCTGCATGTTTATGATAAAGTGATTAAATACATCAGATCTGAGTGAATGATGTGATGCTCTGTTCTATCTGTGTAGTAGTTATTGGTTGAATATTGATGAATTGTTAATGTTAAGTGCTCTGTTAAGTATTATAATCACAGATCTGTGTCCCAACTGAGGTTGCAGACACTTGATTCCTACAACCACCCCTACCTCTACCTCGGGTGAGATTTCATCTACTTCATAGGTGTTTCTGAAAGGGCCGGTAGTTAGGGTTTTGTTGGTGCGTTGTTGTAGCGTTGAACCCTGGGTATGCCCCTGTGCAAACAAATGGTTCCATTGTCAGGACTTGAAACTATGATTGTTGGGAACTGAAGAGAATTTTTGTGCGTATATCTACTTCTGAAGTGCAGAATATCGGACCTGAAACTGTGATTGTTGGGAACTGAGAAATAAGAATCTTTGGGCAAAGATTTGACCTGAGATTGTGAAATCTCTGTGTGTAGATCTATTGTCCTGGTACGCAGCATTCTACTTGACCTGAGGAGATATGTACCAAGAAAAGAGGTCAGATCTGAAGAAAATAGGCAAGATTTGTAAGATCCGTGGTCTAATACAGGTAAGAATAGTGAAAAGTTATAGAACTGAAGGCTTTGTGCTTTGTAGAAGTAATATTAGTGGAAATTTTTGTTTCAAAAATATGAATCTAGGTATGTTTGATAGATTATATCCTAGCTTGAAAACTAGGGTATTAATAGATGAAAGAAGATTTTATATGAATAGATCTGATAAGAATAGTGAAATATATGTTATACCTATGCATAGAAAGAATGTTTGGACTAACAAATGGATGCAGGATCCTAGAAATATTTTTTTGCAGGGTAACTCCTATGAACCTAGCGTGCAGTATAGGAAAGGTTGGGGATTACTTAAAAAAAAAAGAGGATTAACCCTATGTTACAGTTGCAGAAGACCAAGACATCTTGCTAAGGAATTCCCTGGGAAAATACCTAGTTGTCTTTGTTGTAAAGCTATGGACCATGAAGTGTTGGATTGCCCTAGAATGATTGCTAAGCTGGAAGGAATGAATATGACTATATAAAACCCTAAGATAGATCCAAAAATAGCATAGCCCCATAAATAATCAAAGAAAGTATTTCTACAAATAAATGAAACCCTGAATGACCACCGACATGTCAAAGTATCGGATATCTTTAAAGAAAAAGAATGCCTTGAAGCAAGAATAGGAGACTTCGACATTGACTGTGTTCTAGATGAGGAAACACAGGTAAATGTCATGACCGAGAGAACTTGGGAAGCTATAGGGAAGCCTGCTATGATTCCTTCATTAGGAGGAATAGGGTTATTCAGAGGAAAGTTGATAACCCTATGTGGAAGGCTCACTCAGATACCTATGACTGCCAATGGAACTTCGATAGAAGAAGATTTTGAGATTATTAAATTTATCGAGGACAGTGCCCCATTTACCATGTTATTAGTAAAACCTTGGATTGACAGAGATTGAGCTAGACGAAAGGAAGAACAAGAATTTTTGGAGCAGAAGAAGCAAGAATTAAAATATTTCATGACTAGAAGCATCGCACACTTGATCGAAGAACAACAGAACAGATCGAGTTTATTTAACACTAGAGACCCGGATGTCAAAGTTGCAAGAACACTAGAGGATCCATAGAATATTGAAGTACCTATCCCAGATAAAGAAGAAGTATTATCCAGGAACCCTAGTGAATAATTTCAACAACATGAAGTGACTAGGTCAAAAGAAGACAAAAATCAGAATGTAAAAAGGAATACCGAGACGAAGCTCACTGGAAATAAGTCTAGAAAGTTAAGTAAGAAGAGAGCCAATATCGATAAGTTGTAGAAGGCTCCAGAGGGAACCTCGCAGAAGGAAAAATTGCAAAATTGGAGCGTTTCCAGGATATCATAACAGCGACACATGGCACTTCGCCATCACAAAGCAATATAGTCATTGGGGACATTATAACCATTAGATCAATGCTCTAAATGGATAGAAAGCCATTTATGGCCAGCCATCTCACGATATGACCGTTGGGACTGCGCCATAATGAACAAAACAGAGTTAATGAAACCTTCATACCCATTGCAAGCGACCTGTTGTCGAGTTACCTATTTATCCCACCATGCCACGCACCGAGAACACTTTTTCCAATTGAGAAATTCAACCCGCATACTAAGTTGAGTTCATACAGTGATCATCGTGCTTCTTCTCTCTATCTCGCTATTGTGTCTAAACTACCCCCCTAACCTGAGACTGTTAACCCTGAGCGTGTATGCGAGACGAGTTGAGCGCTGCATAAAAATTTGTTGAGGAAGTTTTGATCGATCTCATGACTGAAAGAGTCATGTCGATGTCTACAGGTATACAAGCATCATCCACGAGAGGAATTCCATCCTTTCCATCCATTGCTCACGGAGCAGGACCATCTCGATCATACGATGAGAAGAGAACTAAGCACAGGGATGACTTAGTGAATGATAAACTGATCCTGACTATCTTACCCACCTATATACCACCTTTGAGCGGTGTTGTAAACGACGACAATGTACCTAGAGATTTTGAGTACGCCTTGGTCACTGCGTACCTCCCGAAGGGGATACGCGCAGTGTGAGCAGACCAAGATAAGATCGCAGTGTTGAATTTTAGCGACTTCAACCTTGAATATCGCAAAGTCTACAACATGTTAGCCCCACATAAGTATCTGACTAGAACAAAAGAGAAAAACTCAAAGGTAGTTCCCCAAGCATGGACCCATAACCTCGTGCAGTCCACCCTACTCAACGTCATGAAAATTCCCCACTTCAAAAGACACCAAGAGGTAAATGCATGTGTCAAGTTGTTGTTGTCTTGTTACCATGGAGGATATTTGTGGCTAAACCGTTGTATCACATTTGATCTGACCTTGATCAATCAGATCATGGGTTTGAGTATGCAAGGACCTGACCCACGGGATTTCTATCTTGGAAAAGCCATGGACCGCACTCTCGCACAAAGGATCAAGGACACTTATGGAAATGTCGATAAGGGCATGCGAGGCTACAAGGTAGCCTCTATTCAGAATGGTGCAGTGTGCCTTTCCTGTCATATTATTGTAGGGAAGTTAGTATGCAAGAACCGACCCACCCAAGTGACTGGTTTTGCAGTCAACGTTGCAGGGAAGTGCGCAGAGGGCCTACAAATGAACTGGGCGAAGTACCTGGTGAACCAATTGGAACTTGACTACATAGAATCGCAAGATCAAGGATACAAATTCCATTTCAACTAGCTCTTGATCCTGATCACTTTCATCGCCTGGGAGATGTCGGAAGGTGCGACCTTCCCAAACATCAAGACTTTCGAACCATTGGTCGCGAAGTTCAGTACATTATGGTACTCAAGTGACATGAATAAGCAATGGCAGTCAAATTTCGTGTTCCATACATACTACAATCAACTGGAGATAACTATACAGTCTGAGCCTCGCATGATGTCGAACATTATACATCGATTCAGGCCTTTGATGAAGTTCAGTGTTGATTGGCATTTCATTTATATCACAGCGTGAGCCGACCAGCATAAGCAATAACTTCAATCCTACTATAAGCTGACGGAGGAGGACTTAGAGGAGATTACTAAGGAATGGTCTACTTACCTCCTTATTCCACCAGACCCTGCGGAGATATCTGACATCGACATCCCAAAATATGTGCAGGATACACCCAGACCTAGAAAAACAAAGAAGATTGATGAAGTACAATATTTAAGCAGTGCCTCGGTGAAGACTGCTTCCATGTCACCAAAGCAAGGAGGTGATGGCAAAGATATAGATGGCATAGAATTTTAATAAAGGAAAGGTGAAGTAACAGCACCCAGAGACGAGGAGGACCCCTCAAAGAAAAGGAAGGTTCCCCCCCTTAAACCTTCCTCCTGGAAGAGATCAAAATCCCCTATAACTAAGATGCAGACCATATTCACCTCTGATGATTTAAATTTCATCATAGCAGCCCTGAACGATGCTTCATTGGAGATAGCAGAGAAGCAAGAAGCTAAGTAGGAGGAAATGTACAATAGAATTAAGGTAGAACTCCAAGGGGTGCAGCAGGCACTACAGTCCAGCCGCGCAGTCTCCATTGTGCCTCTGCCACTAGGAACATCGGAACCGGGAGATGAGCTAGCCCAACTCCATCGGCTTGCTAATATAGTCAAAGATCTCCTTCGATGAGCATAAGAGGAAACAGTGCAAGCCACCCAGGCTTTGGTACAAGTACAAGGAGTAATTGTAGAACAGCGGCAAGCTGTAGAACAGGAAAAGAGTTCTCTCCAAGTGAAGTTCGATGAAGAAAAGGAATAGTTGCAGCAAGGCAAGGAACAGTTGCTCGTCGAGAAAATCAAAG
This sequence comes from Picea sitchensis, assembly GCA_010110895.2. Lineage (NCBI taxonomy): Eukaryota > Viridiplantae > Streptophyta > Pinopsida > Pinales > Pinaceae > Picea > Picea sitchensis. The sequence goes on along the minus strand of SNQJ01S0015721.1, from coordinate 312,963 downwards.
TGAAGGAAGTGGTCAACAGAGAATTGTGCTCTGTGACTATCGTAGAAGTAAAGGCAGAGGATCAAGTCACGAAGCAAGTAGTGCAACTTGAAGAAGTGATCCAGCAACTGTAGCAATGCATCGCAGACCTAGAACTATGCATTCTGCCCAAGACCCCACAGGAGGTAAGAGACCAAAGAGAAGAAACTTCCAGGAGCACAGTTGAAAGGATAAAGGCCCTTACCTTAGAATGCAATAAATTCGATGATAAAAGTGCCTAGACATATGAAAAACTTACCGAGAACCCAGAGTTGCAGGCACTAGAGTCGCGGCTCCAAGAAGCGAAGTACCAAGCCGAAAATATACAGGCGCAGTTGAAGTCCCTGTCAGTTGTGGAAAGAATGAAGCGCTACCAAGAGAAATGCACTTCACAGCATCAAATCCATACTCTCCAGAAAAGAGTTATGGAGATAAATCAGAAACTCCAACCTGTACAAGATAAGGCCTATCAGTTGTTTACAGAGGTAGAAGGCCAAGGAGAAGAACTGGAGTAGGTTAGCACCACAGCAGAACAACGGTTGGAAGGACCTGTGAATGATGCAGTCATTCAAGAGTTTGTTGAACAAGAGATTGTTGCATAGCAGCAAGTCAAAGCAGTTTGAGCCAAGCTCAAAGCATTCGAAGCAGAACTTCCTACATCAGAGTGACTCGGGACGAGTCACAAGTGAGTGTTGAGGGATTGTTGGCCCTTGACCAAGTTTTGAGGGATCTGGTCAAGTTTGACCTATTTTCGGACTTCGACAACCTGTCGAAGGAGGAGCGCAAGATGAAGCAGAGATCGTGGGATCTCGGCCCCTTTTTGGGTTATTTTTTGGATTTGGGAATATGTAATGGGTACAGGATGTCGGCCCATGGGTTTTACCCATGATTAGGCCTATTTTGTATGTATAAATAGAAGGCTAGGCAATGTAAGAAGTGGTGGAATAGTGCGCAAGTGTGTGCAAGTTGGCTAAGTGCTAAGACTTGGATCTATGTGATCAAGGATTGTAAGGTTTTGTGCATACTGTGTGAGACTTGCAAAGCTAAGTGCAAGTTATTGTAGCAATATTGTGGAAGGCTTTGTGCTGGAACGCAAGGAAGGAGGGTCTAGTAAGGTGCCCAGATCTCCTATCCTAGGAGAAGTAGGGTTTTGAGGCTCTATGCTTGTAACCAATTGATTGAAGGCAATAAAGAAGAAAAGTCGGTGGGCGTAGCCCCAGGGTGGGGGTGAACAACGTAAACACTGTGTTGTTCTGCTTTGTGCTTGACTTGATGTGTTTATAACTTCTCTTGCTAAGTGATTTGATAGAGATAGATAAATATGTTGATGCTTTGTGCTAATGATGTGTAAGAATGTTATATCTTACCTATATGAAGGTGCTTAGTGCTTGATCTGCTAGATATAACATGCCTATTTATGATAAAGTGCTTAAATACATCAGATCTGAGTGAATGATGCGATGTTTTCTTATTATTTTTCATTTTTTGGTTTGTCCTTGAACCCTGGGTTGTTTGCTTGGCTTCTTGGTATTATGCTTGAGTTATTTCGTTTATACACAGTAGAATTTATATATCAGACTGCTTTTCAGTCTATGCATTTTCTCTTTAATATATTGAAAATACAAAAAAAATAGGCATTTTGCATTGGTTAGAATTTTTGTATTTGAACCTTTATCATTAGCTTAGTACATTTAGAGAAAGATTGCATTTTACTTCTGAATTGCAGAGTTGAAATTGAAAAATGAACTATTTTTATTAGCATATCATTCATTGAAAAGTTAAAGATAGACTTTGCATTATTGTTGGCCCTTGACCAAGTTTTGAGGGATCTGGTCAAGTTTGACCTATTTTCGGACTTCGACAGCCTGTCGAAGGAGGAGCGCAAGACGAAGCAGAGATCGTGGGATCTCGGCCCCTTTTTGGGTCCTTTTTGGGATTTGTGAATATGTAATGGGTATGGGATGTCAGCCCGTGGGTTTTACCCATGATTAAGCCTATTTTGTATGTATAAATAGAAGGCTAGGCAATGTAAGAAGTGGTAGAATAGTGCACAAGTATGTGCAAGTTGGCTAAGTGCTAAGAGTTGGATCTGTGTGATCAAGGATTGTAAGGCTTCGTGCATATTGTGTGAGACTTGCAGAGCTAAGTGCAAGTCATTGTAGCAAGACTATGGAAGTCTTTGTGTTGGAACGCAAGGAAGGAGGGTCTAGCGAGGTGCGCAGATCTCTTGTCCTAGGAAAAGTAGGGTTTTGAGGCTTTGTTCTTGTAACTGATTGATTGAAGGAAATAAAGAAGAAGAGTTGGTGGACGTAGCCCCGGGGTGGGGGTGAACCACATAAACACTATGTTGTTCCACTTTGTGCTTGACTTAATGTGTTTATAAATTCTCTTGCAAAGTGCTTTGATAGAGATAGATAAATCTAAGGATGCTTTGTGCTAATGATGTGTAATAATGTTATATTTGACCTATATGAAGGTTCTTAGTGCTTGATCTGCTAGATATAACCTGCATGTTTATGATAAAGTGATTAAATACATCANTGCTTTGATAGAGATAGATAAATCTAAGGATGCTTTGTGCTAATGATGTGTAATAATGTTATATTTGACCTATATGAAGGTTCTTAGTGCTTGATCTGCTAGATATAACCTGCATGTTTATGATAAAGTGATTAAATACATCAGATCTGAGTGAATGATGTGATGATATGTTCTATCTATGCAGTAGTTATTGGTTGAATATTGATGAACTGTTGATTTTAAGTGCTCTATTAAGTATTATATTCATAGATCTGTGTCCCATATGAAGTTGCAAACACTTGAGTCCTACAACCACCCCTACCTCTACCTCGGGTGAGACTTCATCTGCTTCGCAGGTGTTGTCGAAAGGACCGGTAGTTAGGGTTTTGTTGATGCGTTGTTGTAGCGTTGAACCCTAGGTCTGCCCCTATGCCAACAATTATATTCATATTTATATTCTTGCATAGTCATAACATCATGAATTTCGCTTCCATACCCTTTTGAGTAATCAAGGCCAGTAAAATTTACACTTTAAACTAAAATTGATTAGTCACGATTTTATTTTTAGGGTGCACAAACTAGTCTAGGATTTAGTGCCTTGGAATAGGATTTTGTGAGTAAACTTCTCCAAGGCAAGTAAATCAACATATGTGTCTGAGATAGGGAGTTGAGAAGTCCATTATATAATTGGTAAGATCAGGAGGCTCTACTCACACCAGAGTTAATCACAAGGTCGCACAAAGTTAGTTGAAGGGATAACCCCTGGATACTCACCTAGCGTCAGAGATATTTATGTGGATTTATTCGTATTTGGGGATCTTTCTAGTACCCATACCTCTGTGAGAGGTGGTTCTTTCAAGGTTTCGAGCTTTGCTACCCTGCCCATATAGTGATCCAGACATACGAATGCTCACCTGTGCATCAGTTATACAATGGTTTATTAGTGTCTTGACTTAGGTATCTCATAGGTTACTTGCAGGGGTTATTCTTCTTGTACCCTGGGTCAAATAGGGGTCGGATAACACAGAGCCTTTATGGAGGATTACCTCTCTGGGGGGATCTGACCGACTGGTTGTTAAGCCCACGAGGGCCCCTATAACTGATTCTGTTACCTCCAAAATTTAGCAGGGAGTCTCAAGTCCCTCTTGGATGAGACATACCTTCTTTAGCGAGGGAGGCCACTCAACCTTCTTTAGCATGAATTGCAGTGACTGGTTTGCAAGTCATATTGAAGACCTACAACCAGTCGCTGCAATTCATGCTGGGGGCACAAGTCCAGTCACTTTGTATCATACTGGCATTATATCACCAACCTTTGTTGGTCATGTTGGAGATTGGTCGACAACCTCTACGAGTCATGTTGAAGACCTACAACTAGCCGCTACAAGTCATGCTGAGGGCACATGTTTGGTCACTGCTAGTCACACTACACATACATCACCGACCTCTGCTAGTCATGTTGGAGATTCATCACCAACCTCTGCAAGTCATTTTGGATATTTTCTACTAGCCTCTGCAAGTCATGTTGGGAGCATGTCACTAGCCACTGCAAGTCATTCTGGGGGCATTCATATGATTAAGAAGCCTAGACGTCTCAAATGTAAGCCTCAATTCCTTTGTAGGACTTGTGAATGAATTCACCTTACTTGGGTGTCCTATTACTGCCGGGATACCAGAAGCGTGGGGCTCACATAAGGGCCCTTCAGGTTCTGAGGCATCTATGGTTTCACAGCACTCTATTCCTTCTTTGGTTGATACAAAAGTCATGTCGATGCAATCTTCGATCGACACCCCTTTTCATTTAGGGGTTGATGCATCCTTTGACCTTGTTATCTCACATCCCGTTCAACCTATGGTCATGTCAATGCAATATTCGACCGACACCTCTCCTACGATTGGGGGTGATGTGTCTCTTGACCTTGTTGTCTTGCATATTGTTCAACCAATGGTCATGTTGATGCAATCTTCGACCAACAACACTCTTGTTTTTTGGGATGATGCATCTCTTGAACTTGTTGTCTCTCATCCTATTCAACCAATGGTTGACAAAGTGGTCATGTCGATGCAATATTCGATCGATCCCACTCTTCTCTTGAAGAGTGACAAGTCTAAGGAAGCGGTTGCGCCAATGCAAATTTTGGTCAATCCCACTCTTCCGATTCTAGTTCTATACCTTCTATGCCATGTCCTTAGCATTTCTAGTACTTCACCTTCTAAAGAAGAGAGATTTTTACTCTTCCCGAGTTCTCTCCCTCCAAGTCTTGATGAGGTTCCCTTTGATTGGGATGGTCTTGTGAGGTATCCAATGCTCCACCTATGTCTTTTCCAGGAAAATACATTATCTGATATACCACGGAGATGATACCCTCTGTTAGCACTTTGTCCTCCTCGACTTGGAGAGATTTGGGTCTTCCCGAGCTTATGTCGGTTCTTTGCAAGATACTGACATTCCACAGAAGGTCCACACGAGAACCTTGGCCTCCCCTGTAACTTGCCACCTAGAATCTCCCTAATGATTCTTAGTTAAGCTCTTTTCCGACTCGTCTAAAAACCGAAAAGATTGTAGAGTGATTTTTCCCTTTCACACTCATTAAATTGGATTTGAAAGGTCATGAGTCTTAATTAATCTCTTTTCAGACTCGTTATCAAAAATAGAAAATATTGTCGAGTGAACTTATCTTTTTTCACACTCATAAATTGGATTTGAAAAGACGTCTATGTGGCACAAGTTTACCCCTTTTTCACACCAAATAGACTACAAGACATAAAAAAGGATATTGTTTGGCGTTAAGTTGTGATTGCATCTCATGCCCTCGCTTGCAGTATTGAGCCTTTAGTCGATTCTCACTTTGCATTATAAATTGTTGTCTAAGAAGTTTTGCATCCTCAACCAAGCAGAGCCTTATTTATATCCTTCGCAATTTGACACCCTATACCCTGGAGGAAACATCACCCCAAGTGTCCATCTCCCACATGCATTTCATTACATTAAGCATAGGTACGTTCCACTGTTGGAACTAGTTTTTCTTACTTGTGACACTCGTTTCCTCCTCTGTATCATAGCATTCATTTGTTATGAAAAAAAAAAAAAGATGGGCGGGAAGGGACTACTATATTATATTTGGCAGCAGTCATGTCGCCTTTGAACAGAGAACAAAGATATTGAGTCCTTGTGTCATTATAATTTTGGGTTTAGCATGGCCTTAGGAAGCTGATCTCATTACAAAGTTTTCTCTACCGACTGGTTACTCTTCCAGTATCTATAGAGAACATTATTGATTCCTCCCGCATCTAATAGTTACATCATTGAGCCTATGTTGTCGGAGTCTACCATATGTCTCATGCTCTTGTTCAAAGGATATCTATCAACCTATGTCGGCCATTCCTCATAACTCTTGACTTTGCATGTCGGCCATACCCTCAATTTGTCTCAGAATCACATGATACTATGTTCTTATCATGCACCTTGGCCCTACTTTCATCATTGGTAGGTCACCTTGAACCCAGCAGTCAACATTTCATCATTGGTCGTTGACTGGGTGGTTTCCATTGTGTTCGACGATAAGACATCTATTCACACTTTGGTATTCGTGCAGTGTCTTGGATTCCATTATCCTTATTGGTGGTTTCCTCATCTTTGTCAGCATTTTTCATCATTGGCTGCTATTCAGAGGGTATTTTTTGTGTACCGCTTGCATTTGGTACACACTAAAGACACGCAAGATCGTTTGTTTGTGAACATGTTCTTCATCTGATCTCCACCAAATCATGAAGCTCCTGCTTTGTTCCTCGTGCTGACTGATGAGAGATTCCTTAATGATCTCCTTTCAGTGGGTCTCTTTCCATCGAATTCAGCTCATTTATTCTGGATATGAAACCTAGAGTTTTATGAGTACCTTGAGGCTTGCAGTAATTAGTGGCAATCTCTCTCACCATTGACAAATGGAAATACATCAATTTCTCCTGATCAATGGATTTCTCAAGTGTTCGACATCGAATCCTTTATTCACACTTGTAGGAATGTACTTGGAGCCTTGATACCTACTTTCATTATTGGTAGGTTGTCTCGTGTTTGTTAACGGTATACCTCAATGACTGGTAATCAAATGATGTCTCATTATGTTCAACCTCAACTCCTTTATTCACATGATGTAGACTTTCACCCTTGGTGGATAGTGTAGAATACTTGAAGACATCAACATGTGGTTGCAGCTCTCCTGAGGTGTTGTTTCCCATTCATTGGACCAGCACCTATTCAACTTCAGTGATCATGGGAGATCAGATTGTACTCCATGGTATACAAATATCTTCAGATTGATTTTGAGAATGGTTTCACTGGGCCTTGTTTATGACTATGACATCTTTTGGCATATAACCACATTTTTATTTGCCTATTCATGGCCACGGACACCGGGTTGGTATAATTTCCACATGGATATGCATTGTATTCTTGGCAGCCATGTATGCAAAGTCAATATAGAATGTAATGAGAAATTGAGTTCGTCCATTTGGTTCTCTACCACTCCACTCTTGGGTTATTTATAATGTATTTCGGCCATCGCGGATACTCCTCTGATCTCACACATTAGGGGGCATCTGTTATAGCAAGATTTTCCCCACCATTGTTATCTTGCACAAAGGGCCTTTTTCCATTTCCCTATGTAGACTTATCATCCCTTCTTGATGAATCCAGAGCCAAAAATACACATTTTTCCACATATATGTGCCCTATCTGCTATACAGCATGTGTATACATAGTCTGCTCCACTACAACCCGCTTACATCAGGATTTGTGACAGAAAATACAAAATGGAGTCGGGTTTCCATGTCACGACAGGAGATCTCTTATCCTTGGCCTTCCATATACCGGAAACGTTCCGACTCGAGCCTTCAGCTACATTTTGAAGGCTATAAAATCATAATTCTGAGCTATGGAAAAGAGGAGAAAGCATTCAACTTTGAGAGCAAAGTTACTCTGGAGAAATTACTTCATATTGAGTCTGCATCCCTTTGTCCCTCAAGTCTGAACAAAGTGTTCATCCCCCAAGCTCTTTCCCTATTGTTGAGAGAACCTCATTGTCTCTCTCCTATGAGCTTGCCTTTGGTGGAGGATTGAAGTGATGGAGGCCCAGTTGGAAGGAACTTGGTTCCTTGGTTTCGAACCATGCCGACACAGAAGTCTGTAATGTTGTCACTTCTGCTAATCAATTATTAATAGAAATAATCATTTCCCGTCCTATTGGTATCATGCAAATATATGATTATTATCCATGAGCATGTTTGTAATGTTTATTAATGGATTATGTTATTTAATGTGCTAACCCCTTTATACTATCACCATGTAATTTTTATTCTTGTTTGTTAAGAACTTATTGTAGGTATAAAGCTTTGGGTCGAAGTGCTCAACAGTGGAACATCATCAAATGTTGGATCGAGGTAGGCCTCTTTCTTATCTTGCACATTAGTTTATATAACATACAATAGAATTGAGTTGATTTCTGCATTCATACTTGTCTGTTGTGGTTTACCCTTGGCCATAGAGAGTTTTTCCCTCATAACAGTCTTCACGATCAATTAGGGGTACTTTTAATGACATCTTTAATTGTTGATCCATTCCATTGTATATTTCTCTTCAAGTGATTTAAAACTTTAGTGAAGAGACCCACTATGATACCAATTGAAGGACCAAATCCTGTCATTGAGAGGGGGGGTGAATCAGTGACACAATAATTTTATCAATTTTTATTTTTAATGCAATCAATATTTTAACAGAATATTTTATCGTGGAAACCAATTGGGAAAACCACAGACACTTTTCTATTAACTACAAAATTTTGTTTTACAAATTACATAGAAGGAATATGTTCTTCCTCTTAGATCAACACCCATTGATCATAATGCACCCACACCTCTATTCACCAACTCCAACTGGTAAGAGGGTTCATCCCCCTATTTAGTCAGCTACAACTGACAAGGAAGCACCTACTCCCCTGCAAGATCCAACTTGCCCTAGCACCTCCAACCACCCTTTGTTTCAACAATCTGACAATGATGTATGTAGTCCTCTGGTAATCTTCTCTGTCAGGCACTGGACTTCATCTGTTCTTCTCTATCTCTTTTCATTTAATCTTATATCTTTAACAAGAGAGACAACCAATTGCTTCCGATCTTTAGCAATTATATAGGCCTGTCATCACACCATTTAACCAAACAATATGTATGTTCTATAGTTACATGACTTTTCATAACTATCACACCCCTTCATTTTCAGGATAATAACCTTTTATTATTAATAACACATTTATTAATCTATTGTGTCTTTTAACAGGTCACTATCTTTGCATTTTTGTAGGGTTTTATTACTTTGGTGGACATCTGAAAATGGAATCATGTGAACCTTTCGACAGTTGTGGTGGAGATTTAATAGCCTCTGCAATATAGCGACCTTGCTTGTGATCTTTGTACCTTAAAAACATCTTTTGAACGAGTTCCAATATCCCAGAGATGCATCTCTTGATTTGTAAGGTTTAGAAAGAGAAATATACTCTCCTTTGATACACATAGTTTATTCCACTTTCCTCCTCAATTAACCTCTCATTTTTTGTTTCCAAGTTGTACATCACAATAGAATTTTCCCCACAAATGTTGATTATTTCTTTGCCATCATATGTAACAACCAGATTTGATATTTTTGGCATTCCTTGTCCTTTCCATGAATCCAACTCCTTTCCCTCGAGATACCATATGTAGATGCATTTATCAACTCCGCCAGAGATAAACTGTTTACCCTTCGGAAACCAACCACAGGAAGTGAATCCACTGTTGGATTTATCATTATACCAAATCATGAAAGTTTGAATTATTTAATGTTGTGCAGGGTTTTTTAGTGAACCTCCACAATTGGCAGCATGCCAAAAACTCCGACTGGAATAATTCTATTCAATATTCAAAGTGCTATTAACTTGGTAGCGTATTTTGGTGACCCACTAGACTTGCCATTATGCCAAAAACTCTGAAAAAGTGGCAGGTTCACTTCCAACTGACATAGCGGACTCTTCTAAGCCCATGGTCACTCATATTACCGTTGCGCCAAAAGTGTGTAAAAAATATTCATCCAATGGATGAGATTATCTCTATCGATAGTTCAACTCTTTTTATTGTTTCTTCCAAAAGGTAGGGGGCCTGGCAGGTCGTCCCGGGCTCCAGGCTTGTGATCTTCATATGAAGTCCAAGCACCCATATCCCCCACCATACCCTTGCACTATGCATCGATAAGCTATGGAGAGTGTTGTGTATATAAACCTATACAAATAGTTTTTCACTATCAATGTGGGACCAATTATCAATGGGAAATCTACTCAGCACCATCGATCTCTTGATTGAATGGTTGTTAAGTCTTTGTCTGCATCTGTTTAGTTTTATCCACCACATTTTTTGTTGCCCCACTGAGAGATCTTGTATCTACACGGCATCTATTGGGCACTAATACGCATTCTTGAAATCCCTTTGATACCATGATCCCTTTCTCTATGGCAATGGACTGTGTTGATGTCACTTCCAACTTCTATAGCTTTATTTTAATTCTATTAAGCTTAATCCACCAATATAAAAACGACTAAAACAACATACACGGTAGGGACAAGAAACCTCAATGAATTCTCAACACATAGCTAGGAAAAGAGTCAACTTGTTGTCTCTCAACATTCATATTTTTTTATACAACACCAAATAATCTGAAATAGTCTGCAAAGCTTGTACAAGCTCCAATGCTAACACTGGTTTCAAGTTAATTGGAGCACAATGGCGTAATTTTTTTAGTGCATCCAACACACCATTCACAAATATTTTCCAGAAGTGGATGTTCCATCAAAGATTAGGGAGGAGCCATGTCATCCTGACTCTCTTCATTGTTTCCTTTTCTAGCTAATCCAAGAGAGGGGAGTGGAACCCAACGATGTGAATCCAACACAGGATGAAAGTTTTCAACTGTAGCAGCCATATTGTGCACAAATAAATTATGCATTGAGGCTTCAAAAAGAGAAAGGAAGCATACCTAGGAAATCTAATCCAACCCAGCCAAATCTCATTGCACAATACATGCATTACACAAGAATAATTGCTAATGATAAACCTTCAGTTGTTTTTGGTAACATAGTTTGAAGTGTATTTAAATGTGAAGTTATCCTGTGCATAGCCCAACTTAAAATAAGACCACAATCATAGTTCTCTTTGTTGCCATATGTGTGATGGTTTATGCCATGGACTACATTTGGGTACATCAATATTTGTGCAATCTTGATCTTGAGTTTTATGCAATGGAAGATGCAGCAGGACTACTGGAACATATCATGCTGGAGCAGCATTTTGTCTCCACAAAAATTGTTCTTTAGGAACATCAGCTCATCCTTTGAAGTAGCTTCAACATCTTCTTCACATGCTCCAAAACCATTATCTTCTTCCTATTGAAACCTTTCTTGTTGAATTTATACAGTGTTAGTCTCTTCTTCTTATTCTTGATTCCATAGTTGAATCTCTGTACACTCTATTTCAATAACTCTTTCATCACAGTCATGTTGCCATCACGATCTCTACTCTGTATGCTTTTTTGTCCAAGTCTATTGCCTGATTAAACTCACACTCTTCTACACTGTAATATTGTGGATGGTGTGATTACATCAGTGCCAATTCCATCAATGCCAACCTATATTGCTATATTGCCAACAAGTTGAGGATCTTTCGTTGCACAGGGAAAATTTGAAGGACCTTTAATGTAGACATCGCACACGGGGCATGTGCCAGATCTTCTACCACCGATTAGTTTTGGGTGGCGTGAGAATTAGTATTATGTGAGGTCTTCTTAAACACACCTTTATGGATGCGGGGCATCGAGTATGTAGTCGATTTATTTATATGGAGGGGGGGCGATGAGTCATGGACTTATTTAAATTTGGAAAAGGACTCAGGAGTCATACCATAGTCACGGGTCCTCGTCCAAATATGGAAATATGACTTCATCATATAAACGTTGGCAGAACTAGAATTAGGGTCATGCATGGAGGCACCCTAATTTCCCCCATACATGTTCACATATGAGGATGTATGTGTCATATTCTTCCCTTGTTGGAAATGGTTAGTTAATATAGTAGGTTGTTCTTGCGACAAAAAAAATTTCACATCCTCAATCTGGGGGAATTGGTGAGTAAGGTGATCTTACTTAAAAATATTAAAATGGAAATTCACCTTCTTCCTTTCATTTCCCCCCCCCCC
>SNQJ01S0015721.1:280592-291371 GCA_010110895.2 Picea sitchensis | reverse complement strand
AGGTCACTTTGCCCACTTTCCTTATTTTAGGGTTAACCCACTTCTAATTTCTCCATTAAATTTATTATTTAAATAATTTATTTTGTATTCACTTTGAATTATAGTACACTCATCAATTCATTTTATTATTTACCTTCTAAAATATCTTAAACCACTTTGAATACTTTGACCTTTTGGGCCTTCTAGATGACATAAGAGGGTCCTCCAACTTCGTAAGGCCATAACTCTCAAACCGTGAGGAGTTATGTGACGTTCCACATACCACCAGAAATGGAATGACATGTACCATCCATATAAAATACTATTACCTACAAATATATCAAAACTCATGCCATTATCCATCAAACAAACTTGGGTCCATTACCCAAACCTGGGTTCTCCAACTTCTCATGGCCATAACTCTCTAACTGTGGGGAGTTATGTGACATTCCACATACCACCAGAAACAACATGACAAGCACTATCCATATAGGATAGTTTCAATGAAAAATTCACTAACCTTCATCTCATTATTCCACAAATAAGCATGGGTTCTCTAACCATACTTCTAGTATAACTCAATCCACAAAGTGTCTTCCCGTGAGGGATTTCGCCATAAGGGGACCACTTTGGAGTTCATCCATTTCTACTTATTATCAACCATGACAAGAAAATAATGAGTCATATTTACATCAAACAATATTGGGTCCATTACCCAACCTTTGTGCTATGGGGCTTTCTTCAAGGGTTGACATCAATGATAACCAACCTTAATCAACAATCTCCCCCTTTGGCATTGATGGCAACACTCTGATGCAATGCTGAAATCATATCACTCATGATCCCCCTGGAACCATGCCTTTGTCCTCTGCATCTGATAAATCTTCTCCCCCTGGAACCATGCATCTGTCCTCTGCATCTGATAAATATCTCCCCCTTTGTCATCAATGGCAAAGGTATCTTTCCATCTGGGGCTGCTCCTCCTGAATGAACTGTATTCTTATGGTGCTTCCTCGTGTACATATAAGACATATAAGATAAGCATTCAAAATCATTCATTTTGGAGTAGAAATAACTCTGAGTCTCTGGTGAATATACTCAAAGGCTTCCCGTGGAAGTGGTTTTTTAAAGATTCCTTCCACTTGTTCTTTTCTACCCACATACTCAACTCTGATGTGCTTTTCTGCAACATGTTCTCGTAAAAAGTGATACTTGATTGGAATGTGCTTCATCTTGGAGTGCATCACCAGATTCTTTGAGATACTGATGGCACTTGTATTATCACAATATATTGGAATGGGCTCATCATACTCAACCAATATATCTGTCAGAGTTTGTTTCATCCAAAGAACCTATGTACAACATGATGTTGTTGCAATGTACTTTGCCTCGGCTGTAGCAAAGGATATTGATGATTGTTTCTTGCTTAACCATGACACTAAACACTCACCCAAGTAGAATGTTTCTCCACTGGTGCTTCATTGGTCATCATAACAACCTACCCAATCTGTGTCTATGTAGGCAATAAGTGATAGATCCTTTCCTTTTGGATACCATAATCCAAACTCTTCTGTAACTTTGAGATATCTAAAAATCCTCTTCACTGATAATACATGTGATTCCTTTGGTGTTGCTTGAAATCGTGCCACCTGTCCAATTGCCTACATTACATTTGACCTAGATGCTATCACATATAGTAGGCTACCAATCATTGACATCATTGACTTTGAATCATCATCTTTGATCAACTTGCAACTGGTTTCCATGGGACTGATGACTAGTTTGCAATCTTCCATACCGAACCTTTTTAGCATTTCTCTGATATACTTGGTTTGAGAAATAAAAATTCCTTGGTTACTTTGGTGTATCTGAAGTCCTAGAAAGAAGGATAGTTCTCCAAGTAACGACATTTCAAATTCATTCTACATATCTTTTGCAAATTTTTGGCTTAACCTGTCATCATCACTACAAAAAATAATATCATCAACATAAGATTCAATTAATAAAATATTACCTTGACTTACCTTGATGTAGAGGTTGTTGTCTGCACTTCCTTTTCTGAACCCTGCTTGCTGCAGATACTTATCCAGTCTAGAGTACCATGCTCTAGGAGCCTATTTTAGACCATACAAGGCCTTGTTTAATTTACACACATAATCTGCGTTTTCTGACAACTGAAATCATTTTGGTTGTTCAATGTATACTTCTTCTTCAAGTTCCCCATTCAGAAAAGATGATTTTACGTCCATTTGATACATTTTAATATTTTGGAGCATGCATAAGCTAAAAGCAAACAGATTGCTTCCATTCTGGCAACTCGGGAAAATGTCTCTTCAAAGTCGATTCCTTCAACCTATGCATATCCTTTACATACCAATTTAGCTTTGTTCCTTGTAACTTGTCCACCTTCATTCAATTTATTCCTGAAGACCCACTTTGTGTCGATCACATTCTTATTCTTTGGTCTTGGAACCAGTTCCCAAGTGTCATTTTTCTCTATTTGATCCAATTCTTCATCCATGCCCTTATTCCAACATTCATCCTAACTGGCTTCTTCAAAACAATTTGGTTCAATTGTAGATAAGAGTGCTAGGTGTGTTTGTTTTGATGAACGGATTCTTCTTCTAGTCTCAACTCCTATATCTTTGTTTTCGATAATCTGATTTGAAGGATGATTCTTTTGTACTCGTTTACTGGGTGTCTTTGGAGAAACTTTCTGAACTTGCTCTTCTGCTTCTGTCAGATTCTCTTCATCTTCCTCTTATACTTATTTTTCATCTTCTGCTTCTTCTTCTAAGGGTTGTTTCATTGATTCATTTTTTTCCTTTGATTATAGTCTGTTGTTTCATCAATTGTTACGTTGATGCTTTCCACAACTTTGTTCAATCTTATATTGTAACACTTATATGCATTCATTGTAATTCAGTAACCAAAAAGTACTCCTTTTTCCACACGAGAGTCAAAATTTCTCATTCCGCCATCTTCTCTTTTGATATAGCATTTGCTTCCAAAAACTCTAAAGTGATTTACATTTGCTGGTCTTCCTTTCCATAGTTTGTAAGGATTTTTGTCAGTGTTGTTTCTGAGCATTAGTCTGTTTTGAATTTGAACTGTTGTATGCAATGCTTGTGTCCAAAAAATATCTATCAATTTCGAATCCATTAACATTGTTCGATCAATTTCCTGTGCTGTCCTATTCTTTCTTTCAACAACTTCATTCTGTTGAGGTGTCCTATAAACGCAGAATTGCCTTTTTATTCCATGATTGCTGCAGTAGTCCATAAACTCCTTTGAGGTGAACTCTCCTCCATTATCAGATCTCAAGCATTTGATTTTTGAATCCATTTCATTTTCAACCATTTCCTTTTATATCTTGAAGTTTTCAAAAGCTTCTGACTTATTCTTGAGAAAGAAAACTGCAGTCATTCTTGTATAAACATCAACTAATAACATGAAGTATTTCTCACATTTTAAGCCCTTTGTTTTAGTTGGTCCAACTATATCAGTATGCACAATTTCCAGTGGTCTTGTCGTTGAATATTCCTTTGATTTAAACATGGTCTTTGTTTTCTTTCCTTGTTGACAATGCTTGCATAAAGTGTTGGTTGGTTTCGTGATCTGGGGCATTTCTCTTACTTCTTATCTTTTGTTGAATTTAACAAGGTTATCAAAATGTGTGTGCCCCATTCTTCTCTGCCATATCCAACTTTCATATTCCTTTCCTAGACAACACTTTCCATTTCCAATTTCACTTAACACATATATGTTGCTTGAAGTTCTTGCAGTTGTAGCGACCAATTTCCCTGAACCTTCTTTTCTTATCTCACACTTTTGTGAATCGAAAGTAAATTTTTGAACTTGTTCACACAATTGACTCACACTTAGAAGATTATGTGTCATATCTTTTAATAGTAGAACATTTTCTGCCTTTTCATTCTTGTTCCCAATTTAGACTGTGTATTTTCCAATGATTTTGGTTGAATCATCATTTCTAAAGGATATTGATCCATATCTTTTCTTTTTTAATGTAAGAAACTTATCTCTATCACCTGTCATGTGTTTTGAACATCCACTGTCAACATACCAACTGTGTTTATTCTTTTTAGTTGTTAGAGAAATTGTGCATTCTTCATTGCTATACTGATCTTGCTTTCTTATACATGTTGTTTTCTGAAGTTCATGTTTGTGACTATTGTTATTCTGTTGAGGTTCTTTAGGAAGGACTGTCATTCTGCAATCTTTGGCCACGTGTCCAAAATTGTTACATTTGTAACATTCCACTTTAGTGCTCAAAGATTCAAACCTGTTGTAACTTCTTCTATGTGTTTCACTAGGTCTTCTTGAATAACCCCTTTGTCTATGACTATCAAATTTTTTATTGTTCATGTTGTTAGCTCTGCAATTCATAGCTTTATGTCCAAATTATTACATGCATAACATAAACCAAAAAATATAGTTTGATACCTGGGAGTTGAAGATATTCTAAAGGAGGTTCTCTTATGAATCCTTCTTCTTCTTGAGGCCTATCTGCCTATTGTTGATTCTGAAAACTGGATATTCTTGGTGGAGGATTGTCCCTGTAATCTTCCTTGTATATCTTCCTATCCCCTTTGATTGTTTCTGCATAACTTTTTGGATATGTTTCTTGCTCTATTATTTTCGAGCTTGATCCCTTTTCTGTCTGATTGTATCGAAGTCCGGACTTGTCAAGATGAGATTTTGACTACTGATGATGTCATCCAGAACTTTTGAGCTATTTTGCATATTTTTCTTTTGAATATCCTTTCTTAGTGTGACAATCTTTGCTTCCAAGTTTCCAATGATCATGTCCTTTTCTTCTAGCTTTCCTTTGAGTGCTTCATCAATTCTTTTATCTTCTTCTATTTGAACCTTCAATTTTGTGATCATTTGTTCTAGTTCTCGAGTATCCTTTTTCTTGCCTATTTCTGCTTGTAGTTTAATGTTTTTCTTCTTTTCTCTTCTGATAACTTCTATGGCACACATTAATTCTTGTTGATAGTCAACTTCTTCTTCTTCAATTTCTTCTTCGACTTCTTCATATTCTTCTTCGACTTCTTCATATTCTTCTTCGGAGTCTTCTTTGTCAGATTCTTTTACTACCACGAATAGAACTCTTCCTGCCTCACTGTCACTGACTTCATCTTCATCTGATCATGAGATGTCTTCTTTGGTGCATAAGATTTTCTTGAAAACTTTCTTTGTAGTTCTTTTGTCTTTATATGTATGTTTTCCTTTTGAGTAACCTTCATCATTTCTATTTTTCTTATAAGGACATTTGTTAGAAAAATGACCAATACCATCACAATTAAAACAAATTAAATGAAGCTTACCTCTGTACCTACCGTCAGTTCCCTTGTTCAGTCTTTTGACAAAGTTGGCCACTTCTTCATCATCTTCCAAGACGTCACTGCTGCTATTATATTCTTCTTCTTCCTTTTTCTTTTTCTTTGATCTTTTGGATGCTTTGAAGGCTACTTATTTTACATATGGATTTTCCTGTTCAGTTCTCATTTCATATGCTGTGAAAAATTCCATGCAGTTCCTCCATGCTTATGGAGTTTAGATCTAATCTTTCTTCTAGTGATGATATCTTAGGGTTAAATCTCATAGGAATAGATCTTAGTACCTTTTGAACAATTATAGATTCTTCGGTTTCTTCTCCCAATCCTATGATTTCCTTCACTATTTCATCAACTCGTAAGAAGTAGGCTGCAATATTCTCATCTTCCTTCATTTTTAGTTGTTTGAACTGACATCTATAAGTTTGAAGCTTTGTTGCTTTGACTTTTGTATTTCCTTCATAAATATTTCGAAGCTTGTCCCAAATCTCTTTAGCGGATTTACAATGTGCAACTTTGGTGAATATTGTATCACTGAGACCATTCAAAAGTGCATTTTTGGCTTTCGAATTGTTCTCACCAAGTTTCAATGCTTTGTCATTTTTTGGTGGAACTGTTGGTGCTATGTATCCATCTAAAATTGATTGTCAAACTTGAAATCCCTGTGTTTGTATATATGTCTTCATCCGTATGCTCCAAAAAGCATACTTCTATCCATCAAACTGTGGTATTCCATTTTTATACAAGTTGGTACTCTCCATGATCTACCTTTCAGTGGTTAAACTGATTTCTGAAGGAACCTGCTCTGATACCAATTGTTGGATTACTGAGAGGGGGGCTGAATCAGTAATAGTGTAATTATAATCATTTTTCTTCAAATAATCCAAGTGTTATATAAATGTAGAATTATAATCCTATAATGAGAAATAAGAAATGAATAATCACACACATACACAGTACACCAGAGTTTTACGTGGAAACCCAAATCGAGAGAAAATCACATAATGTTTTTTCTTATATGTCTTGAAGAATTACATTCATTGGAAGCACCAACTTCCTTTCTTTTCCAGCTGCAACTGGATGGAGGCTCCAACCCCCTAGTTTCTCAGGCTACAACTTGAGATAAGTTCCAACTCCCCAGTTCTATGGCTACAACCAGAAGGAGGCTACAACCCCCTATGTTCTCCAGCTACAACCGGAAGGTGGCTACAACCACCTATCATTGCCTCATCCAACCGCCCTGAAGTAGAAGTAGAATGATGGAACCATTCTCACACTATCACTATGAGATATACAACTGTAAACCTATACCAATAAACCTGAACCATGCATAAACCATGCATCAGCATGTACCTCAACCTGTAATCAACGTGTACCATAAACAAGTGCATCAACCATGCACCAACTAGTACCATAAACAAGTGCATAAACCATGCACCAACCTGTACCAAACAATCTATAATCAACCTATACCATAAACAATTGCAAACAACCATGTACCAAGTATGTACCAATCATGTTTCAACTACTCATCAACTATGACTCATCAATTTGAACCAACATCATCAACTATACACCTCATGTATGTGCCAACTCATCAACTACTTGTCTCAACCATGTACCCGACTTGTACCTCAACCAAAAGCCCTCATCAATTTAATCATACAAATATGATTTATAACTCTATAATATACCTGGTGTATATGATCACATACCTTCAAACCTTCCTTAACTTTAAACAACAAGAGACTAGTATTTACATCAAACTTTTCTTTAGTCTCACATGACTAGTTTTGGATTAGTCAACAACCCTATCTTGAAATAATCATAACTTTGTACCTGTAATGAATAAAGATATGAAACTAATAAACAATGTTATTCAATGTGTTTTGTGCAATTCCTCCAGGTGTCACTACTTGGAACCTCAGAAAAGTAGTTATAGCAAAAATGGTATACCTTGTTGAATTCTGGCTTATTCTAGAGAGTGACCTTGTAGAGTGTGCTCCGCACGAAATATGTGTTGAATCGATATGAAACTGTTACACATCATAATAAAGACTATAATATAACCAACACATTTTGTATTAATGAATTTGGATCTGTTATGAATAATTTATGACGTTTTTACCCGAAACACCTGGTTTTGACTAGTTTCAGGACTAGCCACAAACCCTGATTTCCACGGAGTGTAACTCCAAAAATAAAATGACCCACAAGCTTATTTTTTTACCACAGATACTTGGATATGTTTACTCAATGGAATATAAATTTCACGGTCTGAATCATTATAGAAACAAAATTATTGGGAAAATGGTGAGATGACATGTAAATAACATACCTTAGAAAACATCATCAAAAGAATTTATCCTTCCTTGAATTCCAACCTTCTTTTCTTCACCTTCCCTCAGAAATTATGCTTAGATATCCTTTGGATACCTCAAAAACCTATAGGTATTAAATATTCTCAAGTGTGTCTAAAATGAGAGAGGCTTGCCTCTTATTTATACTCTCCAAGTAGCTTCCTTAAAAACATCTTCTAGGTCACTTTACCCACTTTCCTTATTTTAGGGTTAACCCACTTCTAATTTCTCCATTAAATTTATTATTTAAATAATTTGTTTTGTATTCACTTTGAATTATAGTACACTCATCAATTCACTTTATTATTTACCTTCTAAAATCTCTTAAACCACTTTGACTACTTTGACCTTTTGGGGCTTCTAGATGACATAAGAGGGTCCTCCAACTTCGTAAGGTCGTAACTCTCAAACCGTGAGGAGTTATGTGATGTTCCACATACCACCAGAAATGGAATGACATGTACCATCCATATAGAATAATATTACCTAAAATATATATCAAAACTCATACCATTATCCATCAAACAAACTTGGGTCCATTACCCAAACCTGGGTTCTCCAACTTTTCATGGCCATAACTCTCTAACCGTGAGGAGTTATGTGACGTTCCACATACCACCAGAAATGTCATGACAAGAAATATCCATATAGGATAGTTTCAATGAAAAATTCACTGACCTTCATCTCATTATTCCACAAATAAGCATGGGTTCTCTAACCATACTTCTAGGATAACTCAATCCACAAAGCGTCTTCCTGTGAGGGATTTCACCATAAGGGGACCACTTTGGAGTTCATCCATTTCTACTTATTATCAACCATGACAATACAATAACGATTCATATTTACATCAAACAATCTTGGGTCCATTACCCAACCTTTGTGCTACGTGGATTTCTTCAAGGGTTGACATCAATGACAACCAATCTTAATCAACAATCTCCCCCTTTGGCATTGATGGCAACACTCTGATGCAATACTGAAATCATATCACTCATGCTCCCCCTGGAACCATGCTTATGTCCTCTGCATCTGATAAATCTTCTCCCCTTGGAACCATACCTCTATCCTCTGCATCTGATAAATCTATCCCCCTTTGCCATCAATGGCAAAGGTATCTTTCCATCCGGGGTTGCTCCCCTTGACTGAACTATCTTCTTATGGTGCTTCCTTGTGTACATCTAAGACATATAAGACAAGCATTCAAAAGAATTCATTTTGGAGTAGAAATAACTCCAAGTCTCTGGTGAAGATACTCAAAGGATTCCCGTGGAAGTGGTTTTGTAAAGATGTTTGCCACTTGTTCTTTTGTGCCCACATACTCAACTCTGATGTTCTTTTCTGCAACATATTCCCGTAAAAAGTGATACTTGATTGGAATGTGCTTCATCTTGGACTGCATCACCAGATTCTTTGAGATAATGATGGCACTTGTATTATCACAATATATTGGAATGGGCTCATCATTCTCAACCTGTATATCTGTCAGAGTTTGTTTCATCCAAAGAACATGTGTACAACATGATGCTACTACAATGTACTCTGCCTCAATTGTAGATAAGGATATTGATGATTGTTTCCTGCTTAGCCATGATACTAAACACTCACCCAAGTAGAGTGTTGCTCCGTTGGTGCTTCGTCGGTCATCAATACAACCTGCCCAATCTGCATCTGTGTAAGCAATAAGTGATAGATCCTTTCCTTTTAGATACCATAATCCAAACTATTCGGTAACTTTGAGATATCTGAAAATCCTCTTCACTGCTAATACATGTGATTCCTTTGGTGTTGCTTGAAATCGTTCCACTTGTCCAACTGCCTACATTACATCCGGTCTATATGTTGTCACATATAGTAGGTTGCCAATCATTGACCTATATTGCCTCTGATCTGTAGACTTCGAATCATCATATGTGCTCAACTTGCAACTGGTTTGCATGGGTGTGATGATTGGTTTGCAATATTCCATACCAAATCTTTTTAGCATTTATCTGATATACTTGGTTTGAGAAATAAAAATTCCTTGGTTTCTTTGGTGTATCTAAAGTCCCAGAAAGAAGGATAGTTCTCCAAGTAACAACATTTCAAATTCATTATGCATATCGTTTGCAAATTTCTGGCTTAACCTGTCATCATCACTACCAAGAATAATATCATCAACATAAACTTCAATTAATAAAATATTACCTTGAATTACCTTGATGTGGAAGTTGTTGTCTACACTTCATTTTCTGAACCGTGCCTGTTGAAGATACTTATCCAATCTAGAGTACCATGCTCTAGGAGCATGTTTTAGACCATACAAGGCCTTGTTTAATTTACACACATAATCTGTGTTTTATGACAACTAAAATCCTTCTGGTTGTTCAATGTAGAATTCTTCTTCAAGTTCCCCATTCAGAAAAGATGATTTTATGTCCATTTGATACATTTTAATATTTTTGGAGCATGCATAAGCTAAAAGCAAATGGATTGCTTCCATTCTGGAAACTGGGGCAAATGTCTCTTCAAAGTTGATTCCTTCAACCTTTGCATATCGTTTACATACCAATCTAGATTTGTTCCTTGTAACCTGTCCATCTTCATTGAATTTATTCCTTAAGACCCACTTTGTGCCGATCACATTCTTATTCTTTAGTCTTGGAACCAGTTCCCAAGTGTCATTTTTCTCTATTTGATCCAATTCTTCATCCATGGCCTTATTCCAAGATTCATCCTTGTTGGCTTCTTCAAAACAGTTTGTATCAATTGTAGATAAGATTGCTAGGTGTGTTTTTTATGGTGAACGGATTGTTCTTCTAGTCTCAACTCCTACATCTTTGTTTTCAATAATCTAATTTAAAGGACGATTCTTATGTACTTGTTTACTGGGTGTCTTTGGAGACACTTGTAGAACTTGCTCTTCTGCTTTTGTTGGATTCTCTTCATCTTCCTCTTCTACTTCTTTTTCATCTTCTACTTATTCTTCTAAGGGTTGTTTTATTGATTCGTTTTCTTCCTTTGATTTTGGTCGGCCTGTTTCATCAATTGTTACGTTGATGCTTTCCACAACTTTGTTCAATCTTAGATTGTAACACTTG
>SNQJ01S0015721.1:247533-280542 GCA_010110895.2 Picea sitchensis | reverse complement strand
CTTTGTTTTGAATGTGAATTGTTGTATGCACTACCTGTGTCCAAAAAATATCTGTCAATTTCGAATCCATTAACATTGTTTGAGCCATTTAATGTACTGTCATGTTCTTTCTTTCAACAACTCCATATTGTTGAGGTGTCCTAGCAACAGAGAATTGTCTTTTCATTCCATGATTGTTGCAGCAATCCATAAATTTCTTTGAGGTGAACTCTCCTCCATTATAAGATCTCAAGCATTTGATTTTTGAATCCATTTCATTTTCAACCATTTCCTTGTAGATCTTGAAGTTTTCAAAAGCTTCTGACTTATTCTTGAGAAACCAAATTGCAGTCATTCTTGTATAATCATCAACTAATAACATGAAGTATTTCTCACATTTTAAGCCCTTTGTTTTAGTTGGTCCAACGAGATCAGTATGCACAATTTCCAATGGTCTTGTCGTTGAATATTCCTTTGATTTAAACATGGTCTTTGTTTGCTTTCCTTGTTGACAATGATTGCATAAAGTGTTGGTTGGTTTCATGATCTGGGGAATTTATCTGACTACTTCTCTTTTGCTGACTTTGACAAGGTTATCAAAATGTATGTTCCCCATTCTTCTATGCCATAGCCAACTTTCATCTTCCTTTCCTAGACAACACTTTTCATTTCCAATTCCACTTAACACATATATGTTGCTTGAAGTTCTTGCAGTTGTAGCAACCAATTTCCCTGAACCTTCTTTTCTTATCTCACACTTTTGTGAATCGAAAGTAACTTTATGACCTTGGTCACACATTTCACTCACACTTAGAATATTATGTTTCATATCTTCTTCTAGTAGAACATTTTTTGCCTTTTCATTCTTGTTCCCAATTTGGACTGTGTCTTTTCCAATGATTTTGGTTGAATCGTCATTTCCGAAGGAGACTGGTCCACCTCTTTCCTTTCGTAATGTAAGAAACTTATCTCTATCACATGTCATGTGTTTTGAACATCCAATGTCAACATATCAACCGTGTTTCTTCTATTTAGTTGTTAGAGAAATTGTGCATTCTTCATTGCTATACAGATCTTGCTTTCTTATCCATGTCATTTTCTGAGGTTCATGTCTGTGACTGTTGTTATTCTATTGAGGTTATTTAGGAAGGATTGTCATTTTGCAATCTTTGGCCACATGACCAAAATTGTTACATTTGTAACATTCCACTTCAGTGCTCAAAGATTCAAACCTGTTGTAACTTATTCTCTATGTTTCTCTAGGTCTTCTTGAATAACCCCTTTGTGTATGACTCTCAAAGTTGTTATAGTTCCTATTGTTAGCTCTACAATTTAGAGCTTTATGTCCAAAATTACTACATGCATAACATAAACCAAAAAATTTAGTTTGATACCTGGGAGTTGAAGATATTCTAAAAGGAGGTGCTATTATGAATCCTTCTTCTTCTTGAGGCCTATATGTATGTTGTTGATTCTAAAATCTAAATCTTCTTGGTGGAGGAGTGTCCCTGTAATCTTCCTTGTATATCTTCATATCCCCTTTGATTGTTTTTGCATAACATTTTGGATATGTTTCTTGCTCTGTTGTTTTGGAGCTTGATCCCTTTTCTGTTTGATTGTATCCAAGTCCAGACTTGTCAAGATGAGATTTTTGACTACTGATAATGTCATCCAGAACTTTTGGGCTATTCTACATATTTTTCTTTTGAATATCCTTTCTCAGTGCGACAATCTTTGCTTCCAAGTTTCCAATGATCATGTCCTTTTCTTCTAGCTTTTCTTTGAGTGTTTCAATTCTTTTATCTTCTTCTATTTGAACCTTCAATTTTGTGATCATTTGTTCTAGTTCTCGAGTATCATTTTTCTTGTCTAGTTTTGCCTGTAGTTTCTTGTTTTTCTTCTTTTCTCTTCTGATAACTTCTATGGCACACATTAATGCTTCTCGATAGTCAACTTTTGCTTCTTGAGTTTCTTCTTCGACTTCTTCATATTCTTCTTCGGCTTCTTTATATTCTTCTTCGAAGTATTCTTTGTCAAAGTCTTTTACTGCCATGAATAGAACTCTTCATGTCTCACTGTCACTGACTTCATCTTCATCTAATGATGAGATGTCTTATTTGGTGCATAAGATTTTCTTGAAAACTTTCTTTGTAGTTCTTTTTCCTTTATATGTGTGTTTGCCTTTTGAGTAACCTTCATCATTTCTCTTTTTCTTATGAGGACATTTGTTAGCAAAATGACCGATACCATCACAATTAAAACAAATTAAAAGAAGCTTACCTCTACACCTACCTTTGGTTCCCTTGTTCAATCTTTTGATGAAGTTGGTCACTTCTTCATCATATTTCTAGACGTCACTACTGTTGCTATATTCTTATTCTTCCTTTTGCTTTTGCTTTGATCTTTTGGATGATTTGAAGGCTTCTTCTTTTACATMTGGATTTTCCTGTTCAGTTCTCATTTCATATGTTGTGAAGATTCCATGCAGTTCGTCCATGCTTATTGAGTTTAGATCCGATCTTTCTTCTAGTGTTGATATCTTAGGGTTAAATCTCATAGGAAGAGATCTTAGGACCTTTTGAACAATTACAGATTCTTCGATTTCTTCTGCCAATCCTATGATTTCATTCATTGTTTCAATTAATCGTAAGAATTAGGCTGCAATATTCTCATATTCCTTCATTTTTAGTTGTTTGAACCGACCTCTGTAAGTTTGAAGCTTTGTTGCTTTGACTTTTGTATCTCCTTCATAAATATTTCGAATCTTGTCCCAAATCTCTTTAGCGGATTTACAATGTGCAACATTGGTGAATACTATATCACTGAGACCATTCAAAAGTGCATTTTTGGCTTTGGAATTATTCTCACCGAGTTTCACTGCTTTGTCATTTGTTGGTGGAACTGTTGGTGTTGTGTATCCATCTACAATTGATTGCCAAACTTTAAATCCCTGTGCTTGTATATATGTCTTCATCCTTATGCTCCAAAAAGCATACTTTTGTTGATCAAATTGTGGTATTCCATTTTTATACAAGTTGGTACTCTCCATGATCTACCTTTCAGTGGCTAAACTGATTTCTGGAGGAAACTGCACTGATACCAATTGTTGGATTACTAAGAGGGGGGGTGAATCAGTAATAGCATATTTATAATCCTTTTTTCTTCAAATAATCCAGGTTTTATATCAATGTAGAATTATTATCCAATAATGAGCAATCACACACATACACAATACACCATTGTTTTACATGGAAACCCAAATCGGGAGAAAACCACGGAATATTTTTTCTTATATGTCTTGAAGAAGTACATTCATTGGAAGAACCAACTTCATTTGTTTTCCAGCTGCAACTGGAAGGAGGCTCCAAACCCCTAGTTTCTCAGGATACAACCTGAGGGAAGCTCCAACTCCCCAATTCTCTAGCTACAACTAGAAGGAGGCAACAACCCCCTATGTTCTCTGGCTACAACCACATGTCCTTTCCCCATCCAACCGCCCTGAAGTAGAAGTAGAATGATGGAACCACTATCACACTGTCATTGTGAGATATAATGTTGTAAACTTGTACCAATAAACCTGAACCATGGATCAACCTATACCTCAACCTGTAATCAACTTGTACCCTAAAAAAGTGCATCAACCATGCACCAAACTGTAGCATAAACAAGTGCATCAACCATGCACCAACCTGTACCAAACAATATGTAATCAACCTGTACCATAAAAAAGTGCAACCAAGTATGTACCAATAATGTATCAACTACTCATCAACTATGACTCATCAATATGTACCAACATCATCAACTATACACCTCATGTATGTGCCAACTCATCAACTACTTGTCTCAACCATGTACCCGACTTGTACCTCAACCAAAAGCCCTCATCAATGTCATCATCCAAATATGATTTATAACTCTATAATAGACCTGGTGTATATTATGACATACCTTCAAAACTTCCTTAACTTTAAACAACAAGAGACTAGCATTTACATCAAACTTTTCTTTAGTCTCACATGACTAGTTTTCGATTAGTCAACAACCCTAACTTGAAATAATTATAACTTTGTACCTGTAATGAATAAAGATCTGAAACTGATACAAAATGTTCTTCAATGTGTTTTACGAAATTCCTCCAGGTTTCACTACTTAGAACCTCTCAAATAAGTATTTATAGCAAAAATGGCATACTTTCTGAATTCTGGATTTTTCTAGAGAGCGACATTGTAGAGCCTGCCCCGCATGGAATATTTGTTGAATCAATCTGAAACTGTTACACAGAATACTAAATATTGTACTATAACTAAAACATTTGGTATTATGGAATTTGGATCTATTATGAAGAAGTTATGAAGTGTTTACCTGAAACACTTGTTTTTTACCAGTTTCAGGACTAGCCACAAACCCCAATTTCCACGGAGTGTAACTCAAAAAATACAATGACCCACAAGCTGAATTGTTTACCACAGATACTTGGATATGTTTCCTCAATGGAATAGAAATTTCACAGTCTGAATCGTTCTAGAAAAAAAAATTATTGCGAAAATGGTCAGATGACCTGTAAATAACATACCTTAGAAAGCATCATCAAAAGAATTTATCCTTCCTTGAATTATGGCCTTCTTTTCTTCAAATTCCCTCAGAAATTCAGCTTATATATCCTTTGGTTACCTCAGAAACCTATAGGTATTCAATATGCTCAAGTGTGTCTAAAATGAGAGAGCCTTGCCTTTTATTTATACTCTCTAAGTAGCTTCCTTAAAAACATCTTCTAGGTCACTTTGCCCACTTTCCTTATTTTAGGGTTAACCCGCTTCTAATTTCTCCATTAAATTTATTATTTAAATAATTTATTTTGTATTCACTTTGAATTCTAGTACACTCATCGATTCACTTTATTATTTACCTTCTAAAATCTCTTAAACCACTTTGAATACTTTGACCTTTTGGGGCTTCTAGATGACATAAGAGGGTCCTCCAACTTCGTAAGTCCATAAATCTCAAACCGTGAGGATTTATGTGACGTTCCACATACCACCAGAAATGGAATGACATGTACCATCCATATAGAATAGTATTACCTAAAAATATATCAAAACTCATACCATTATCCATAAAACAAACTTGGGTCCATTACCCAAACCTGGGTTCTCCAACTTCTCATGGCCATAACTCTCTAACTGTGAGGATTTATGTGACGTTCAACATACCACCGGAAATGTAATGACATGAAATATCCATCTAGGATAGTTTCAATGAAAAAATCACTAACCTTCATCTCATTATTCCAAAAATAAGCATGGTTTCTCTAACCATACTTCTAGGATAACTCAATCCATAAAGTGTCTTCCTGTGAGAGATTTCACCATAAGGGGACCACTTTGAAGTTCATCCATTTCTACTTATTATCAACCATGAAAAGACAATAACGATTCATCTTTACATCAAACAATATTGGGTCCATTACCCAACCTTTGTGCTACGGGGATTTCTTCAAGGGTTGACATCAATGACAACCAATCGTAATCAACAATCTCCCCCTTTGGCATTGATGGCAACACTCTGATGCAATACTGAAATCATATCACTCATGCTCCCCCTGGAACCATGCTTATGTCCTCTGCATCTGATAAATCTTCTCCCCTTGGAACCATGCCTCTGTCCTCTGCATCTGATAAATCTATCCCCCTTTTCCATCAATGGCAAAGGTATCTTTCCATCCGGGGTTGCTCCCCCTGACTAAACTATCTTCTTATGGTTCTTCCTTGTGTACATCTAAGACATATAAGATAAGCATTCAAAAGCATTCATTTTGGAGTAGAAATAACTCCGAGTCTCTAGCGAAGATATTCAAAGGCTTCCCGTGGAAGTGGTTTTGTAAAGATGTCTGCCACTTGTTCTTTTCTGCCCACATACTCAACTCTGATGTTCTTTTCTGCAACCTATTCCCATAAAAAGTGATACTTGATTGGAATGTGCTTCGTCTTGGAGTCCATCATCGGATTCTTTCGGATACTGATGGCGCTTTTATTATCACAATAGATTGGAATGGGCTCATCATACTCAACCTGTATATATCTCAGAGTTTGTTTCATCCAAAGAACCTGTGTACAACATGATGTTGTTGCAATGTACTATGCCTCAGCTATAGATAAGGATATTGATGATTGTTTCTTTCTTATCCATGATACTAAGCAATCACCCAAGTAGAATGTTGTTCCACTAGTGCTTCATTGGTCATCAATACAACCTGCCCAAACTGCATTTGTGTAGGCAATAAGTGATAGATCCTTTCCTTTTGGATACCATAATCCAAACTCTTTTGTAACTTTGAGATATCTAAAAATCCTCTTCACTGCTAATACATGTGATTCCTTTGGTGTTTCTTGAAATCGTGCCACTTGTCCAACTGCCTACATTACATTTGGTCTAGATGTTGTCACATATAGTAGGATGTCAATCATTGACATGTATTGCCTCTGATCTGCACCATGCTCTAGGAGCCTATTTTAGACCATACAAGGCCTTCTTTAATTTACACACATAATCTGTGTTTTCTGAGAATTGAAATCCTTCTGGTTGTTCAATGTAGACTTCTTCTTCAAGTTCCCCATTCAGAAAAGAAGATTTTACGTCCATTTGATACATTTTAATATTTTTAGAGCATGCATAAGATAAAAGCAAGTGGATTGTTTCCATTCTAGCAACTGGGGAAAATGTCTCTTCAAAGTCGAATCCTTCAACCTGTGCATATCCTTTACATACCAATATAGCTTTGTTCCTTGTAACCTATCCATCTTCATTCAATTTATTCCTAAAGACCCACTTTGTGTCAATCATATTCTTATTCTTTGGTCTTGGAACTAGTTCCCAAGTGTCATTTTTCTCTATTTGATCCAATTCTTCATCTATGGCCTTATTCCAAGATTCATCCTTGTTGGCTTCCTCAAAATAGTTTGGTTCAATTGTAGATAAGAGTGCTAGCTGTGTTTGTTTTGGTGAACAGATTCTTCTTCTAGTTTCAACTCCTGCATCTTTGTTTCCGATAATCTGATCTGAAGGATGATTCTTTTGTACTTGTTTACTGGGTGTCTTTGGAGACACTTGTTGAACTTTCTCTTCTGCTTCTGTCAGATTCTCTTCATCCTCCTCTTCTACTTCTTTTTAATATTCTGCTTCTTCTTCTAAGGGTTGTTTCATTGATTCATTTTCTTCCTTTGATTCAGGTCTGTTAGTTTCATCAATTGTTACGTTGATGCTTTCCACAACTTTGTCCAATCTTAGATTGTAACACTTGTATGATTTCCTTGTACTTGAGTAACCAACAAGTACTCCTTTGTCCACATGATATTCAAACTTTCCCATTCCACCATATTCTCTTTTGATATAGCATTTGCTTCCAAAAGCTCTGAAGTGCTTTACATTTGTTGGTCTTCCTTTCCATAGTTTGTAAGGATTTTTGTCAGTGTTGTTTCTGACTGCTTCTCTTTCGCTGACTTTGACAAGGTTATCAAAATATATGTGCCCCATTCTTTTGTGCCACGACCAACTTTCATCTTCCTTTCCTAGAAAACACTTTTCATTTCAAATTCCATTTTACACATATATGTTGCTTGAAGTTCTTGCAACTGTAGCAACCAATTTCCCTGAACCTTATTTTATTATCTCACACTTTTGTGAATCGAAAGTAACTTTATGACCTTGGTCAGACATTTCACTCACACTTAGAATATTATGTTTCATATCTTCTACTAGTAGAACATTTTCTGCCTTTTCATTCTTGTTCCCAATTCAGACTGTGCCTTTTCCAATGATTTTGGCTTAATCATCATTTATGAAGGAGACTGGTCCATCTCTTTCCTTTCGTAATGTAAGAAACTTATCTCTATCACCTTTCATGTGTTTTGAACATTCAATGTCAACATACCAACAACATTTCTTCTGTTTAGCTATTAGAGAAATTGTGCATTCTTCATTGCTATACTAATATTTCTTTTTTATCCATGTCAATTTATGAGGTTTGTGTCTGTGACTATTGTTATTATGTTGAGGTTCTTTAGGAAGAACTGTCATTCAGAAATATTTGGCCACATGTCCAAAATTGTTACATTTGTAACATTCCACTTCAGTGCTCAAAGATTCAAACCTGTTGTAACTTATTCTTTGTGTTTCACTAGGTCTTCTTGAATAACCCCTTTGTGTATGACTCTCAAAGTTGTTATTGTTCCTTTTGTTAGCTCTACAATTCACAGCTTTATGTCCAAAATTATTACATGCATAACATAAACCAAAAAATATAGTTTGATACCTAGGAGTTGAATATCTTCTGAAAGGAGGTGCTCTTATGAATCCTTCTTCTTCTTGAGGCCTATCTTTCTATTGTTGATTCTAAAATCTGAATGTTCTTGGTGGAGGAGTGTCCCTGTAATCTTCCTTGTATATATTCCTATCCCCTTTGATTGTTTCTGCAAAACTTTTTGGATATGTTTCTTGCTCTGTTGTTTTGGAGCTTGATCCCTTTTCTGTCTGATTGTATCCAAGTCTAGGCTTGTCAAGATGAGATTTTTGACTACTGATAATGTCATCCAGAACTTTTGAGCTATTCTGCATATTTTTCTTTTGAATATCCTTTCTTAGTGCAACAATCTTTGCTTCCAAGTTTCCAATGATCATGTCCTTTTCTTCTAGATTTTCTTTGAGTGCTTCATCAATTCTTTTATCTTATTCTATTTGAACCTTCAATTTTTTGATCATTTGTTCTAGTTCTCGAGTATCATTTTTCTTGTCTAGTTTTGCTTGTAGTTTCTTGTTTTTATTATTTTCTCTTCTGATAACTTCTATGGAACACATTAATTCTTCTCGATTGTCAACTTCTGCTTCTTCAATTTGTTCTTTGACTTCTTCATATTCTTCTTCGGCTTCTTCTTTGTCAGAGTCTTTTACTACCATGAATAGAACTCTTCATGTCTCATTGTTAGTGACTTCATCTTCATCTGATGATGAGATGTCTTCTTTGGTGCATAAGCTTTTCTTGAAACTTTCTTTGTAGTTCTTTTTCCTTTATATGTGTGTTTTCCTTTTGAGTAACCTTCATCATTTCTCTTTTTCTTATGAGGACATTTGTTATCAAAATGACCAATACCATCACAATTAAAACAAATTGAAGGAAGCTTACCTCTATACCTACCACCGGTTCTCTTGTTCATTATTTTGACAAAGTTGGTCACTTCTTCATCTTCTTCTGAGACGTCATTGTTGTTGCTATATTCTTCTTGTTTCTTTTTCTTTTGCTTTGATATTTTGGATGCTTTGAAGACTGCTTCTTTTACATCTGGATTTTGTTATTCAGTTCTCATTTAATATGTTGTGAATATTCCATGCAGTTCGTCCATTCTTATTGAGTTTATACCCGAACTTTCTTCTAGTGATGATATCTTAGGGTTAAATCTCATACGAAGATATCTTAGTACCTTTTGAACAATTACAGATTCTTCAATTTCTTCTCCCAATCCTATGATTGCATTTACTGTTTCATCGACTCGTAAGAAGTAGGCTGCAATATTCTCATCTTCCTTCATTTTTAGTTGTTTGAACTGACCTCTGTAAGTTTGAAGCTTTGTTTCTTTGACTTTTGTATCTCCTTCATAAATATTTTGAAGCTTGTCCCAAATCTCTTTAGCGGATTTACAATGTGCAACTTTGGTGAATATCGTATCACTGAGACCATTCAAAAGTTCATTTTTGTCTTTGGAATTATTCTCACTGAGTTTCACTTATTTTTCATTTGTTGGTGGAATTATTGGTTCTGTGTATCCATCTACAATTGATTTCCAAACTTGAAATCCTTGTGCCTGTATATATTTCTTCATCCTTATGCTCTGAAAAGCACACTTTTGTCCATCGAATTGTGGTATTCCATTTTTATACAAGTTGGTACTCTCCATGATCTACCTTTCAGTGGTTAAACTGATTTCTAAAGGAACCTGCTCTGATACCAATTGTTGGATTACTGAGAGGGGGGGTGAATCAGTATTAGCGTAATTATAATATTTTTTCTTCAAATAATCCAAGTGTTATATCAATGTAGAATTATTATCCAATAATGACCAATAAGAAATGAACAATCACACACATACATAGTACACCAGTGTTTTACGTGGAAACCCAAATAAAGAGAAAACCACATAATTCTTTTTCTTATATGTCTTGAATAATTACATTCATTGAAAGCACCAACTTCCTTTGTTTTTCAGCTACAATTGGAAGGAGGCTCCAACCCCCTAGTTTCTCAGGCTACAACCTGAGGGAAGCTCCAACTCCCCAATTCTCTGTCTACAACCGAAAGGAGGCTACAACCCCCTATGTTCTCCGGCTACAACCGGAAGGTGGCTACAACCACCTATCCTTTCCCCATCCAACCGCCCTAAAGTAGAAGTAGAATGATGGAACCACTGTCACACTATCACTGTGAGATATACCATTGTAAACCTGTACCAATAAAATTGAGACATGCATCAACCTGTACCTCAACCTGTAATCAACATGTACCATAAACAAGTGCATCAACCATGCACCAACCTGTACCAAACAATCTATAATCAACATGTACCATAAACAAGTGCAACCAACCATGTACCAAGTATGTACCAATCATGTATCAACTACTCATAAACTATGACTCATCAATATGTACCAACATCACCAAATATACACCTCATATATGTGCCAACTCATCAACTACTTGTCTCAACCATGTACCCGACTTGTACCTCATCCAAAATCCCTCATCAATTTAATCATAAAAATATGATTTATAACTCTATAATAGACCTGGTGTATATGATCACATACCTTCAAATATTCTGTAACTTTAAACAACAAGAGACTATCATTTACATCAAACTTTTCTTTAGTCTCACATGACTAGTTTTGGATTAGTCAACAACCCTAACTTGAAATAATCATAACTTTCTACATGTAATGAATAAAGATATGAAACTGATATACAATTTTCTTCAGTGTGCTTTATGCAATTCCTCCAGGTTTCACTACTTGGAACCTCTCAGAAAAGTAGTTATAGCAAAAATGGCATACCTTGCTGAATTATGTCTTATTCTAGAGAGAGACCTTGTAGAGCGTGCCCCACATGAAATATTTTTTGAATAATTTTGAAAATGTTACACAGAATACTAAATACATTTCTCTAACCAACACATTTGGTATTACTGAATTTGGATCTATTATGAATAAGTTATGGTGTTTTTACCCGAAACACTTGTTTTTGACTAGTTTCGGGACTAGCCACAAACCTCAATTTCCACGGAGTGTAACTACAAAAATACAACGACCCACAAGCTGAATTTTTTACCACATATACTTGGATATGTTTCCTCAATGGAATAAAAATTTCACGGTCTGAATCATTCTAGAAAAAATAGTTATTGTGAAAATGGTCAGATGACCTGTAAATAACATACCTTAGAAAGCATCATCAAAAGAATTTTTCCTTCCTTGAATTCTGGCCTTCTTTTCTTCGCCTTCCTTCAGAAATTCAGCATATATATCCTTTGATTACCTCAAAAACCTATAGGTATTCAATATGCTCAAGTGCGTCTAAAATGAGAGATCCTTGCCTCTTATTTATATTCTCCAAGTAACTTCCTTAAGAACATCTTCTAGGTCACTTTGCCCACTTTTCTTATTTTAGGGTTAACCCACTTCTAATTTCTCCATTAAATTTATTATTTAAATAATTTATTTTGTATTCACTTCGAATTATAGTACACTCATCAATTCACTTTATTATTTACCTTCTAAAATCTCTTAAACCACTTTGACTACTTTGACCTTTTGGGCCTTCTAGATGACATAAGAGGGTCCTCCAACTTCGTAAGGCCATAACTCTCAAACCATGAGGAGTTATGTGACGTTCCACATACCACAAGAAATGGAATGACATGTACCATACATATAGAATATTATTACCTGAAAATATATCAAAACTCATACCATTATCCATAAAACAAACTTGGGTCCATTACCCAAGCCTGGGTTCTCCAACTTCTCATGGCCATAACTCTCTAACCGTGAGGAGTTATGTGACGTTCCACATACCACTGGAAATGGAATGAAAATAAATATCCATATAGGATAGTTTCAATGAAAACTTCACTGACCGTCATCTCATTATTCCACAAATAAGCATGGGTTCTCTAACCATACTTCTAGGATAACTCAATCCACAAAGCGTCTTCCCGTGAGAGCTTTCACCATAAGGGGACCACTTTGGAGTTCATCCATTTCTAATTATTATCAACCATGACAAGAAAATAATGATTCATATTTACATCAAATAATCTTGGGTCCATTATCCAACCTTTGTTCTACGGGGCTTTCTTCAAGGGTTGACATCAATGACAACCAGCCTTAATCAATAAGATTTGTGTCCCATCTTGGTTACAGACACCTGCGTCCTGTAACCCCTCTGCTTCTACCTCAGGTGAGACTTCTCCTTCTTTGCAGGTGTTTCTAAAAGGGCCGATAGTTGGGGTTTTGTTGGTGCATTGTTAAGGTTGAACCTTGGGTATGCCCTTGTGCCAACAATTGGTTCCGTTGTCGGGACCTGAAACTGTGATTGTTGGGCACTGAAGTAAAGAAAAAGAGAATCTCTATGCRTAGATTTGTTGCTAAAGTGTGCAGTACTGTACTTGACTTGCGAATATTTGTGCCTACAAAGTAATTTGATCTAAAGAAAAGAGGTAATATCCTAAAAGAGGTAAAGCTTTGTGCTTTGGAAAGAGAAAGATAAGTGAAAAATTTTGTTTTGAAAGCATGAACCTAAGTATGTTTAATAGATTATGTCATAGTCTAAAGGCTAGGGCGTAGTTGAAAGAAAGAGTTGATTTGAGTAAATTTAATGGAAATGAAGAAATATATGTTATTCCTATGCATAGAAAGATTTTTTGGATTAATAAGTGGATGCATGAACCTAGAAAGAATTTTTGCAGATTGCAGGTCCAGAACTATGATCCTAGAGGAAGTGCATACTACAGAAAAGGTTGGGGAACATTTAAGAGAAAAAGAGGATTGACATTGTGTTATAATTGCATAAGACTAGGACATCTTGCTAAAGAATGTCCTGAGGTAGGCCCTATTTGTCTTTGTTGTAGGATTGTTGGTCATGGGGTTGAGGATTGTCCAAGGATTATTGCTAAAGTGGAAGGGATGAACATGAGATAAGAAAACTATGAAGAAAGTCAAGAGACCAAGGGCATATTAGAAAGTCATAAAGAGAAAAGGCCAGAGGCAGTTCAGACTACGTTATTACAGTTGAAATAAACGATGGATATTCATAAAAATGTCAGTTTACCAGAAAACCTAAAAACAAAACAGTGCATAAGTGCAAGAATAGAAGACTTCGACATAGACAGTGTCTTAGATGAAGAAACACAAGTGAATATTATGACAGAAGAAACTTGGAAAATTTTGGGAAAGCCTATTGTGGTACCTTCGTTGGGAAGGATAGGCTTGTTTAAAGGTAATATGATAACCCTTTGTGGAAGAGTTACTAATGTACCTATTATTGTTCATGGAACATCAACTGAAGAATAATTTGAAGTCAGTAAGTTTGTTGGGGACAATTCCCCTTTCCCACTATTGTTAGGTAAGACTTGACTTGAGAAGGATCAGATCAGAAGGAAAGAAGAGGAAGAAGCTACAGAAAAGAAAAAACAAGAACTAAGGGATTTCATAGCTAGGAAAATAGACTGACTGATAGAAGAATGAGAGGATAAGTCGAAGCAACAGAACAAAGTAACAATGTAGGAGGGACAGAAAGAAAGAGAATTAGCTATCAAGGTTGAAAAAATGCGAGAAGGCTTGAAGAACCTATCTATTCAAGAAATAAGTATGCCCACTCAGGAAGTCTTAAGAAAAGAGATATTAACTTCAGAATCCTTGAGGGCACCTCAACAGTGCAAAGCTAATACGCTAGGGGAAGATAAGAATAAAAATGGAAAGTGGATTCCAGAAACATTTAGAGAGACTCAGATTACAGGAAATAAGGCAAGGAAGCTCAATAAAAAGAAAGGTAAGTTGGAAAAACTACAAGAAGCTACAGAAACTAGATGGAGGACTTCGCAGACTAGAACCTCGCAGGTGGCATGTTCAGAGGGTTTGAACCTTGCTGGAATAGCAGGTCCGCGTAGAATGGGACTTCACCCTGGCGAAGCTAGATGACCGTTGGAGGCACCCTGACCGTTAGAATGATGCTCCGAAATGGTTAGAAAACGCATTTATGGGTTGATGGACCACTTTTTGGATGTTGAGACCATGCCATAACGGACATATTTACATTGATGGAAGCATTTCATGGCCATTGGAATATCTGTTACGATCCCTCGCTTATTTAACTCGTCGGTCGATGCGTCGGGACCACTTTTTGCTACCTATGATTAACTGAGACAAGAAGAGAATTGGTTGTGTGTCGAATTGTTCTATCTAGAACTAGACCCCGCCTGTCTGTTTGTCTACCTCATCGTCCATTTTTCTACCCCACCTGTATGTTTGTCTACGTCGTCATCCATTTTTCTACCCCACCTGTCTGTTTGTATACGTCGTCATCCATTTTTCTACCCCACCTGTCTATTTGTCTACCCTGTTGTTTGTTTTTCTACCTCGCCTGTCTGATAAAATCTAGAATGTCGGGAGAACCTAGTGAATTAGAGAAGTCTATCGAGGAATTTATTAAGAAGCTAATGGTTGATAGACTGATATCTGAAGGTATCCATTCATCATCGACTAGGGTACTGCAGGATACCCCTTCGATTGGACGTCGTTCTGGCCATGTCAACCCCGTCACTGAACAACGAAGTAAGCACTGCGGTGATCTAGCAAATGCGAATCAGATCCCATCGATCCTACCTGAATACATTCAACCTTTGGTTGGTGTTGTTAACTATGATAGTATCCCCTGATATTTTGAATACATCATGTTCACTTCATACATTCTGAAAGGAATATGCATAGTCAGGAGTCAGCTAGGACATATCCCGTTATTAAAGAACAACGACTTCAACTTAAGAGATCAGAAGAACTACACCATGTTAGCACCCCACCGCTATCTCACTAAGACAACTGGAAATAAGCCTCGCCTCGTCTCATAGCCATGGATTAAGAAATTGGCGTAGTCCACTATGTTGAATGTGATGAAGATCCCACACTTTGGCTGCCACTAGGAGGTTAATGCTTGTGTTAAATTCCTCCTATCGTTTTATCATGGAGGATATATGTGGCTTGATAGAAGGATTATTGTGGATCTGTCACTGATCCACTGGATCACGGGCTTAAGTGTGAAGGATCTTGACCCTCAACAGTTTTATCTAGGGAAGGCCTCAGACTGTTCCTTGGGACAGCGCATCAAGAAAGCTTACGGAGAGGTAGAGAAAGGAAAGTGAGGTTACAAGGTAGACTCTATAAAGGATGGCATAGTGCGCCTTTCTTGCTATAATATCCCTCGCCCGAACCCAAATGTAAATATAATCCAAGTATATTTAAGCTAGTGAGTTGTTTAGACATCATTTTTGTAATGCACCTTTCATGGCATGGTGCGTGCAAATACTGCGCAGTAAAGGGATGTAATTTGCACATTTTTTAATACTGTGCGCAATAACTAAGGTGCGCGTGACCTTAAAGACAGAGGATACAGCGCGCAGTAACTAAGTGCGCGCAATATTAAGGTTAGCGAACATTTGTGTATATAATATGAATTATAGGCTGGTGAGCCAGTATTGTAAGCCAGAATGCTTATGTCTTGGACTTAGGCCAGCACCCCTAGATGTTAAGGGCCAATGCACCTACTTTGTACATGACTCATGATTAATATAAAATACATCACTGTGCATAGACCGACCACGATAAAAGAGATGGGGGACTGAACTTCACCAATTAGGGAAAGGGAGGGTCAAAAGTCAAGGGAATATTATATTAATATTTCCCAAAACATAAAGTATGGATAATTTTATCCTAAGTTCTAAAGTTGGGGACAAGTGGACAAAAGTAACTTCCGATATGACAAGTGTCAATTTTGGGACATGCATTCATATCGTGGGGAAACTTAGCCCAGTGGGGGGAATTCGAGAGTAGGAGGGCAGACGAACAGAGAACAGGGAAGGGGGGGAAACCAGTAGGTTTACCATCATTTTTTACAGAGAGAGTTCACAGTGATCCCAAAAAAAAAACCACACTCAGTTATCTAGTCAATGACTCCATGACCATTTCACTCATACATTCCATTATCCTTGAGACAGCCATTCCACCTTTCCGAAACTTGTTTCCCTATCCCTTTTGGTTGGTGTACTTGGTTATCTTGGAGCAGGATTGAAGAAGTGGGTTGTCAGGCCCGTGAGTAGTTCTCTGGGTGAGATAATTGTTGGGGATTGAATTTTGTAGGTGCTAAACTGTAGCTATAGTGCTCGAAGACTTCCGGTCCAGCCTGTTGCTAAAGCCCTGGAAGGGAAGTGGGGCAGTCGAGGGACTGTTGAGCAGAGAAGGGGCACACTTCCTTGGGTGGGACAGGCATGTGGGGAATGAGAGGTTGTAGGCTATTACTTGAGTGAGCACCTGAGATGGATTCTTTCCTGTTGTCTATGAGCCTTAGCCTGGATAGGAATCCCTTTACCCTGGGTGGAGTTCAGTCCTAGCTCGAGGGTGATTCACTGTTGAGAGTGATGAACAGTGTAATCTATGGCTGGGAGTTTCATGGACGGTCTATAAGTAGTTGGTGACAGTATTTTAAATATAAGTATCAATTGTATGATATATGAATATCTTGTTTTGTTATTTGCATGCCCATGTTACAATTTTATCATATATGTGACTATGAATGCTTGTGTTCTTATGGGTAATTTCCTGTAAATGATGCATATCGGTAATTACTATTATTTTAATATAAAAGTCGTGAGTTACAGAAAGTAATGGTTTGTTTATATTCATATGTAAATCTTTCACTAGCATGATGTATGTATATGTTTTAGTTGCATGCAGTCTAAAGATTAAATTTAGGTGGCATTGCTTAGTTGACTACTGGGTATGCTATTGTATGTTCTACAGTATGGGAATGAAAATGTTCCCTTGAGTAGCATGGTCCGGCCTCACGGATGGAAATGTTACCAACTAGCGTCAGAGCATGAGTGGTTACTTTGGAGTGGCATACCCTGGCCTCAGGTTGGTCGAGGGGGTTGTTACAGTTTGGTATCAGAGCCTTAGTTCAACACTGAGCTTGGATGGACCAGAAGGGTGCAATCGAAGTGAATATTCACAGAAAAGTAACTTTGAAGTGACCGGAATTAGAGTCATAAAGTGTCCTTGGAAAAGGTTAGCGTACTCGCGTGCGCGGTAAATTGTGGCACCGCGCGGAAGATTATTATGCATAGATGCACGCGCTGAAAATTAGTCTTGCGCGGTAAGCACAAGCATAGTAAGGTGCACATGGAGTGCGCAAGTATTGCCTAACGCAGAGGAGTTTTGTTGGTACGCGCATAAGTACGAGTATAAGTTGTTTGGCGACAGTGTATTCAGTAGTGTGCCCAGATATTTGAGCGCAAAGGAATATGTTAAACTTGACATGGTGCATGCATAGGATGAAAATGCATGTGGAATATCGGTGTGCAGTATCAAAACTATGTGCAGTGGATATTGGCGCACAACGTCAGAATAGTGCACATAAGTAGTCGGTACAAAGAAGAAGAAATGCACAGTAGATGTAGGTGCACAGAGAAGCGTTTACCTTGTAATATTGCTAGGTATGATAATATAAATGAACAAGTCAAGTTAATGCATGCAAAGTTTCTTGGAAGGCGAGGAGTCTAAGTTTAAATTTCATAATAATAAAAGAAAAATAAACACATAACCGCATTGAAGCATTAATTTCGAATTAATTTCTTCTGATTTAGACAGATGAAAATAAAATATAAGATTACAAGAAAAACTTATTATAAAAGAAAACAAGAGTCATAACATCACCAGATAGAAATTGTAATAAAACAGTCTAAAATCCATTTATGTATTTATATAATCATATTAATCACAAAATTACAAAAGGGTGATGACAACAGTTAGCCTGTTGTAAAAAGGGTCGTTGAAGAACAGGCCTATCATCTCTTGTACTCTTTAACTCCGCTACCGGCTGTTCAAAACTCACTGAGACATGCTTATCTTAGTTGAAGACTTACTTCAGTTTAGCGATCTCCGCCTTTAAAGAAGATTCTAACCAGACCGGTTGATTTTCTCCAACACTTTCGGTCTCTTCAACTGTAGATTCCTCCTTCTTATGTCACTTACTCCTTTTCTTATTAGCGGCTGGCATGTTGATGATTAAACCCTTTATAATGGTATTCAGCCTAACTTCCAATCGCGAGTCTATAACCGGATCTGTGTGGAACTTAGTTGCTAGAAGGTGCGCGAGGACCCTTTCCTCCTTATTCGCGGGAAAGCCTAGCATGTTGCTCGAATAATCAATCTCACTCGACTTAGCTTGTCCATGTATCTCAGGTTGAGGATATCAAAATGTGTCTCTACAAAGAGAAGGAATTCGAGCAGCTTGAATATTACTATGATTATGGATACGCAAATATCTTCATACTTAGGGAGTGGTAATTATAGAACTCCATTTATGAAGCGCAGACAGATTACATACAAAGAGCGATGGGTTACCATGCTCGGCCAATCCATTTCGAATGATTAGATTTTGAGTTCATTACATGGCGGTGTTCAGCTGATGTCACATGGCTGCGAAGTATCGAATGAATGAAACAAGGTGATCTGACTAGCCGTCGCCCGCTCCACGGGTGGTGGATTTGACATGTTGAGACACGTGATACCACGTCTTAGCGAAAGTGGTTTCGATAATACCACCTTATTACACAAGTGTATCTCGAAAGACATTGCACGTCAGCATTCTTGAGATTTGGGTCTTATCTAGAATTGTCGTGGTGATAACACTAGGAAACTGGGAGTGATAATGTTGATGTGTATGTTGAACCGAAATGGTGCATATTCTCATGGGTTGTTGATTTGTTAGTCTGATTAGTTTTGATGGTTGCATGTTTTGCAAAATTAACAATAACTCGGTCAGGTCAGACTAGTGAAGAGTCTGTAGGAATGGAAGAGGCACAGGAGAATTACAGTCATCCAGAGAAGAGCAGAGGGATGGATGTCCATTTGGGAATAAAGGAACAAACTCCAATGGACATGGATAAGAAAGGAATGAAGATATGAATATGGATGAGACCATTAATAATTTGTAGAAGGATGTCCAAAGATATAAAGTTGATAATTAAAAGCTTATTAAATACAAAGAGTAGCAGGATGACTTCAACATGAAACTATTGGAAGGTTTGAACACAATAGAGAGGAAATTGGCTAAGGAGAGTGACTCAATTAGATCTGAGAGTCACAAATCTTCAGAGGAGAAGATATAAGTAAAAATTGCTAGTAGACATCACCATCATCCCCATAGACATTCCCATAAGAGAGCAGGAAACAGCTCAAGTATATCCCTTGCCAGAAGGTATAAGAGATCTGGGGTGGATGAGCTACGAGGAGAAATGAACAAAATCAAACCTCCTACTTTTGATGACGAGCGCAAGAAGGATGAAGATGTTGAAACATGGTTGCTAGGCATGAGGAAGTATTTTCAATTGCATAATTATTCCTCTCATGTTGAGGGTAGAATCGTTATTTATCAACTCAAAGGAAAGGCCTCCATGTGGTGGGATCAACTTGTGCAGGTACAGCACATTGTAGAGAAAAGTGTTACTTGGAGAGAATTCAAGAAGTATTTTGAGAAGAAATACTAGACCAAGAGATACTATGACAAGAAAATGAAAGAGTTCTTTGAACTCAAGCTTGGAAGTACGACCATCGATGAATATGAGAGAAGGTTTCTGGAATTGTTGAAGTATGTCTTT
The DNA here is from genome assembly GCA_010110895.2 of Picea sitchensis. NCBI lineage: Eukaryota > Viridiplantae > Streptophyta > Pinopsida > Pinales > Pinaceae > Picea > Picea sitchensis. The sequence goes on along the minus strand of SNQJ01S0015721.1, from coordinate 260,593 downwards.
TTCATTAAGGATGAGACATTCAATATTCAACGGTACTTAAGTGGATTTCCATCGTTCATCAGTGAAAAAATACAGTATGATGATCCCAAGACATTAGAAGAGACCATAAGGAGAGCTAAATGCTTATATGACCAACTGAAAGCAAGACCAACTTTCCAAAAGGCTTGGGAAGACAATAAGAAATTCAAGATGGATCAGAGGAAGAAGGGAGCTAAGCCACCATTCTTCAGAAATAATCCACAATGGCAGCAAATGCATAAGGAAACCAGAGTGATTGACATAGGGAGTCAAGGGCCAAGACAACCACCTATGCAATGTTGGGGTTGTAAAGGAGACCATAGGTTTAGAGATTGTCCTCACAGAGGCGAAAAAGGTAGGGTTGTTCACAATGTACAATGAGCTGAGATGGTAGAGGAGATGGGTAGAAATATGTCAAGGATTTATGCAACCCTGAACAACAAGCAAGCAGAGTATCAGTCTCACATGATTGAAGTGGAAGGTATGATCAACAACCAAACTCTTGTTATTTTAATTGATTCAGGAGCTATCCATAGTTATACAGACCCAAAGATGGTGGAAAGTTTTCATTTACCAAGAAGCAAGCATGGGAAATCCTGGTTGGTGCAAGTGGCTACAGGAGCTAGAAGAAACGTTAATGAGATGGWYAAGTCCTACCTCATAGACATGAATGGACTAAATACCAAGGCAGATTTGAACATCTTACCCTTAGGTTCCTATGACTGTTTAATTGGGATGGATTGGTTGGACCCACATCATGCTCTATTGGATTGTCATAACAAAGCATTCACTTGCTTGGATGAAGAAGGGAACCAAAGGAAAGTGCAGGGAATTTCCAGGATAGTAACCGTTAGAGAAATTTCAGCATTACAGTTGAAGAAATGTTATAGAAGAGGATGTCAAATATTTGCATCTCATATGGAGGAGACACCTAAGGACAAGGTGCCAAATTTGGATAATTATGCAGTCCTGAAAGAGTTTCAAGATGTATTCAAGGAAGTACCAGGACTACCCCCAAGGAGATACATTGATTTCTCTATAGATTTGATTCCTGGAGCAGCGCCAGTATCAAAGACTCCTTATAGGATGAGTACACTAGAATTGAAGGAGTTGCAAATGCAGCTTGAAGAAATTTTGAAGAAGGGGTATATACGCCCAAGTGTATCACCTTGGGGTGCCCCAATCTTGTTTGTGAAAAAGAAATATGAAACGTTAAGATTGTGCATTTACTTCAGACAATTGAATAAAGTGATTGTTAAGAACAAATATCCTCTACCAAGGATTGATGATCTCTTTGATCAATTGAAGGATGCAAGGATATTTTCAAAGATAGATCTCAAATCAGGATACCATCGGGTAAGAATTAAAGAAGAAGATATTAGCAAGACCGCCTTCAGGACAAGGTATGGTCATTATGAGTTCACGGTGGTACCATTTGGATTGTCAAATGCACCAGTTGTTTTCATGTGCTTAATGAATGGTGTTTTCAGAGAGTATTTGGACAAGTTTGTCATTGTCGTTTTGGATGAGATTATTATATATTCTAAGTCAGAGGAAGAGCATGAACATCATTTGAAGATGGTGTTGCAAGTATTAAGGGAGCATCAGTTGTATGCCAAATTGAGCAAGTGCTCATTTTATCAGAAACAAATTCATTATTTGGGGAACATCATCTCAGAAGATGGGATAGCAGTGGACCATAATAAGGTAGAAGTCATTAGAGAATAGTCAGCACCAAAGAATGTGAAAGAGGTCAGATCTTTCATGGGCCTTATAGGCTACTACAAGAGATTCATTGGAGTATTCTCGAAGATAGCACACCCAATCACTTCCTTGCAAAGGAAAGGTATGAAGTTTCAGTGGACGTCGAACTGTGAAAGGAGTTTCCAACATTTGAAACAATTATTGACAAGTGCTCCTATACTAAGGATCACAAACCCAAATGAAGATTTCATTGTATGCACATATGCATGTAATGAAGGACTGGGTGGAGTCCTCAGTCAAAATGGATTTGTGATATGTTATGAATCAAGTAAGTTGAAGGAGAATGAAAGAAACTATGCCACTCGTGATTTGGAATTGGTAGCCATAGTGCATGCCCCGAGGAAATGGAGACACTACCTCATGGGAAAGAGGTTTGAGCTAAGAACAGACCACAATGGTTTGAAATATTTATTTTATCAACCAAATCTAAATGCTAGACAAAGCAGATGGTTATAATTTCTAAGCGAATATGACTTTGATATAAATCATATCAAAGGGAAAGAAAATAAAGTGGTTGATGCACTCAGCAGGAGAGTGCATGAGCTTCAAGCTACAGCCATCAGCATGTATCAGATTGATATTAAAAGAAAAATTATGGAGGCTGCAAATACAGATTTGCAATACAGAGAATTGGTAGCAATGCTACAGCTAGGTAAGACACCCCAGAAGATGGATATTTATAAGTTGGGATTAGATGGAATATTGTTGCACAAGAACATAATTTTTATACCAAATGTCCAGGACTTGAAACGTATGATTTTGCATGAGATGCATAATGCTCCTTATGTAGGGCACCCTGGATATCAGAAAACCGTAACAACGGTCAAGAGCCAATACTTTTGGCCACGTATGAAGAGAGAAATTGAAGAATACATCGCTAGGTGTATGGAGTGTTAGAAAGTTAAAACAGATCATAGGCACCCAGTAGGATTGTTGCAACCTTTGCCCATTCTTGAATGGAAGTGGGAAGTGGTGACAATGGATTTTATTACGGGATTGCCCAAAACAGGCAAGCTACATGATTCGTATGGTAGTGGTGGACAAGCTCACAAAAGATGCCCATTTTATTCCACTAAAGCCTACTCACAAAGCAACAGATGTTGTTGATATATTCATGAAGGAAGTGGCACGATTGCACGAAATTCCTAAAATGATCGTGTTTGACAGAGACCCGAAATTCACCTCGAATTTCTGGAAAGGATTGTTCAAAGGGTTTGGAATGAATCTGAACCTTAGTACATCTTATCATCCTGATTCTAATGGACAGACAAAAAGAGTGAATAGGGTGATAGAAGATATGTTGAGAATGTATGTGATGGACAAACCATCGAAATGGGAAGACTACCTACACTTGGTAGAATTCGCTTACAATAATGGGTATCATGCATCATTGAAAATGATCCCATTTGAAGCACTTTATGGCAGAAGGTACAATACTCCAGTAAGCTGGGATAATCCAGCTGTTAGAATAGTAGTTGGACCAGAGTTGCTCAAGGATATGGAGGACCAAATGTAAAAAATTAAGTAGAATTTGAAAGCTGCCCAAGACAGACAGAAACGCTATGCTGATAAAAACATAATCCATAGAGAATTCAAAGTGGGTGATCATGTTTTCCTAAAAGTGAAAGCTAATAGAAGCTCCCTGAAGTTGGGAAGCTGCGCCAAGTTAGCAGCCAGATTTTGTGGACCATTTGAAATCCTAGAGAGGATTGGTCCAGTTGCTTATATGATTGCATTACCTGCATCTATGTATATTCATAATGTCTTCCATGTATCATTGCTAAAGAAATATATACCCAATGTTAATCATGTTATCGATTGGAATGTTATTCGGGTGGAGCAAGAAGGCGCTTTCCAAGTGCATCCGGTGCGCATCTTGGATCGAAAAATTAAACAACTCTGGAATCGAGCCATAGGGCTTGTGAAGGTCCAATGGACCTGGTACGGACCTGAAGACGCTACTTGGGAGCATGAGGATGCAATGCGGGTAGAGTACCCGCATCTTTTTGAAGAATTTTGAGAATTTTTTTGTATATGGGTACATGATGCACTGAGGATAGTGCATAAATAAGGGGAGGGGATTGTAATATCCCTCGTCCGAACCCAAATGTAAATATAATCCAAGTATATTTAAGCTAGTGAGTTGTTTAGACATCATTTTTGTAATACACCTTTCATGGCATGGTGCGCGCAAATACTACGCAGTAAAGGGATGTAAAGTGCACATTTATGAATATTGCGCGCAGTAACTAAGGTGCACGTAACCTTAAAGACAGAGGATACAGTGCGCAGTAACTAAGTGTGTGCAATATTAAGGTCAGCGAACCTTTGTGTATATAATATGCATTATAGGCTGGTGAGCCAGTATTGTAAGCCGGAATGCTTATGTCTTGGACTTAGGCCAGCGTGCCTAGATGTCAAGGGCCAATGCGCCTACTTTGTACGTGACTCGTGATTAATATAAAATACATCACTACGCACAGACCGGCCATGATAAAAGAGATGGGGGACTGAACTTCACCAGTTAGGGAAAGGGAGGGCCAAAAGTAAAGGGAATATTATATTAATATTTCCCAAAACATAAAGTATGGATAATTTTATCCTAAGTTCTAAAGTTGGGGACAAGTGGACAAAAGTAACTTTCGATATGAAAAGTGTCAAGTTAGGGACATGCATTCATATCGTGGGGAAACTTATCCCAGTGGGGGGAATTCGAGAGTAGGAGGGTGGATGAATAGAGAACGGGGAAGGGGGGAAAACTAGCAGGTTGACCATCATTTTTTACAGAGAGAGTTCACGGTGATTCCAAAAAAAAAAACACACTCAGTTATCCAGTCAATGACTCCATGACCATTTCACTCATACATTATGTTATCCTTGAGACAGCCATTCCACCTTTCCAAAACCTGTTTCCCCATCCCTTGTATTTGGTGTACTTGGTTAGCTTGGAGGGGGATTGAAGAAGTGGGTTGTCAGGCCCGTGAGCAGTTCTTTGGGTGAGAGAATTGTTGGGGATTGAATTCTGTAGGTGCTAAACTACAGCTATAGCGCTTGGAGACTTCCAGTCTGGCCTATTGCTAAATCCCTGGAAGGGAAGTGGGGTAGCCGAGGGACTGTTGAGCAGAGAAGGGGCACACTTCCTTAGGTGGGACAGGCATGTGGGGAATGAGAGTTTGTAGGTTGTTAGTTGAGTGAGCACCTGAGACGGAGTCTTTCCTGTTGTCCATGAGCCTTAGCCTAGATAGGAATCCCTTTACTCTGGGTGGAGTTCTGTCCCAGCTCAGGGGTGATTCACTGTTGAGAGTGATGAACAGTGTAATTTATGGCTGGGAGGTTCATGGATGGTCTGTAAGCAGTTGGTGACATTCTTTTAAAGATAAGTATCAATTGTATGATATATGAATATGTTGTTTTGTTATTTACATGCCCATGTTACAATTTTATCATATATGTGACAATGAATGCTTGTGTGCTTATGGGTAATTTCCTGTAAATGATGCATATCGGTAATTACTGTTATTTTAATATAAAATTCCCGAGTTACAGAAAGTAATGGTTTGTTTATATTCAGATGTAAATCTTCCACTAGCGTGTTGTATGTATATGTTTTAGTTGCATGCAGTCTAAAGAGTAAATTTAGGTGGCATTGCTTAGTTGACTACTGGTTATGCTATTGTATATTCCACGGTATGGGAATGAAAATGTTCCCTAGAGTAGCATGGTCCAGCCTCACAGCTGGAAATGTTACCGACTGGTGTGAGAGCATGAGTGGTTGCTCTGGAGTGGCGTACCCCGGCCTCAGGTTGGTTGAGGGGGTGGTTACACTTGCCAACTCCTAGCTGGAAATATAGTAAGGAAGAACCACCCCACACAGTTCAACGAGTTCGTGGTGGACCTCGCAGGAAAGTGTGTGGAGGGAATGCAGATGAACTGGGCGAACTACCTCTTCAACGAGCTAGAGAAGGATTGTCGTGCAACCCAGGACTTGGGATATGAATTCCATTATAGTTGGTTGATCATTTTGATCGCATTTGTCACTTGGAAAATGCCTAAAGGAGCCACCTTACTAGATATCGAACCCTTGGAGCCATTGGCCGCTCGATTTTCCACCCTATGGTACACCAATGACATGACAAAGCAGTTGCAATCCAATGTCGTGTTTCATGCATATTATCAACAGCTGAAATTCGCCATCGAATCATTTTCATGCATGACACCATGCACCCTACACCAGTACTGACCAATATCAAATTTCCACGTTGATCCTCATTTCATCTACATCACCGCCCATAGAGATGAGAACCAGGAAGAATTACAGTCGTACTACAAGATAACGGATGATGATATGGAGCAGATTACAAAGGAGTGGACGAAGGAGTTTATTGTACCTGTCATTGATGAATAATTATCCGACACTGACACCATAGCAATACCCATAGTTACCTGGTTTGAACATGTCAGACAGTCTAGTGGGACGAAGAAGAAGAAAAAGAAGGAGGAAGTCCAGGACATATAGAGTGATGAGGAGGGCAATGCTTCTTAAGCTAATGGGTCTGGCTCGCCAGGAGGAGGAGAAGATGAAGCAGAAGGACAAGGAGGAGGAGATGAAGGATAAGAATAGAAAGGTGGAGGAGAAGCTACCACCCCTCCACCTAAGGATCCCCCCATTGTGACAATGACACCGCAGAAGAGGAAGTTTTCTCCGAAGAAACCTTCATCAAGGAAGAAGACGCGTGATAATAAGCCCCAGTTGGAGGCCACGCTCACTAAGGATGACATCAGTCTAGTCTGCGGAGCCATGGAGGATGCATCTTAGGAAATCTTGGAGAGGTATGGAGAGAAGCAATAGGATTTATACGGAAGAATTGAGAAAGAATTAAAGGAAGTGCAGCAAGTTGTTCTCTTGGTCCGTGCAGTACCTACTGCACCTTCCTCGTCGCAGACTATAGAATTGGGGGATGAACCATCCCAATTGAGAATACTTGTAGATGCAATAGAAGCTCGATTGTAGAGAGCTCAGGAAGAGAAGGATAAGGCTACAGAAGCCTTGAAAAAGGAAAAATATGAAGTCTTAGTACAATTACAACCAGTGCAGGACAATGTAGCTTCCCAGGAAAGCGAGAAAGAAGATCTTCAGGAGAATCTTAAGGAGGAAAAATCCCAGCTATAGAGGGAAAAGGAGTAGTTTCTCATAGAGAGGGCCATGGTCAAATAAGTGGTAAGTAAAGCATGTTGTTGTGTTTCAGGCTTGGCACAGGAAGAGAAAGATTCATTCAAAGCTCAAATAGTGAAGCTCATTGAGACCCTCCAGCAACTTCAGTCTCGGATAATAGAGTTGGAGGCCCAAACAGTACCAAGAACCCTGTAGGAGATGCGTGACCAGAGGGAGGATACCGCTAAGAACACAGTTGCAAGAATAAGAGTTCGCGCCTCATAATGTAAACAATTAAGTGATAAGAGCACCCAGACATATGAATGCCTCACCGAGGATCAAGAGCTAAGGAAGATAGAAGCGCAGTTACAGGAGGTGCAGCTGCAAGATTTCTTGTTGCAGACGTAGATGAAGATGCTCATAGCAGTAGGAAGAATGAAGAGATCCCAGGAGCAGCGTACAGTACAACAACAAATCACTTCCCTCCATGGTACGCAGAAGATACAACCTGTGCAAGACGAAGCTTGCAAGGTGTTCGAAGAGATTGATGGGCATGGCTCACAACTAGATCAAGTAGTTGCAGACATAGAACAACACCTGGAAGCGCCTGTTACAGAGCATATGATCTAGGATATCATTGAGCAGGAGACTTGGGTGAAGCAGCAAGTCGAGGTAGCTCGACTTAAGCTTGAGGCCTTCGAGGCAGCACTGTCTAGATCTGAGTGACTCGGGATGAGTCACAGGTGAGTGTTGGGGGCATGTTGGCCCTCAACCAAGTTTTGGGGAACTTCGGTCAGTTTTGACCCAATTTTGGACTTCAACACGTTGTTCAAGGAAAGAGCACCCAAGCGGAGTTGAGATCACGGATCTCACTGATTTTGCGGGCTATGTGGACCCAGTAAAGGGTCCTCTAGGTTTTTTGTAACGGGTTTATGGGATGTCAGCCCATGGGGTCTTCCCATGTTTAGGCCTTATTGTAAGGGTTTGTAAGATATAAATAAAGAAGAATGTATTGTAGAAAGAGAGAGCTAGCTAGCAAAGTGAATGTAGTTATGTGTGAATAGATTTGGTTTGTGCAAAGGACTGTATGTGTGTTAAGTCTTTATGGTCGATAGAGAGTTGGATCTGGGCCTTGACCTAGTTTTGGAAGGAGGAGATGGTGCTCAGTGCGTAGATCTCCTGTCTGGTGCGAAGCTTGACTATGTGGCTTAGTGCACAGGAGTAACTGAATGTAATATATTGGCGAATAATAAAGAAACGAAGTGGTTGGTGGACGTATCTGCACACTGGGATGAACCACGTATATCTGGTGTCTCTGGTTTTCTTTTTGTTGTGCTATTTATGTTATGAATCTACTTAGTGCTTAGATTAGAATGTATGTTTTGCTTAAATGTTTTGCTTAAATGCTTTGCTTATGTTAAAATGTTAGATATGATTCACAGTGCTAAGTGATAAGTGTTTAAGGTGCATTATCATTCATTGTTACTGCATCGATCTATCTTTGGGTATGTTCTGCGATGTTAATAAGGTTAATGAACTAACTTATGTCACTTCCTAAGCGTTAACAGAATATTATGTGAAGTGTTATTATCACAGATATGTGTCCCATCTTGGTTACATACACCTGTGTCATGTAACCCCCCCTGCTTCTACCTTGGGTGAGACTTCGCCTTCTTTCCAGGTGTTGCTGAAAGGGTCGGTAGTCGGGGTTTTGTTGGTGCATTGTTAAGCGTTGAACCTTGGGTCTTCCCCTGTGCCAACACTCCTCAAATAATTTTTTTAATGGACCTCCCTAGGATTCCTTTTAGATGATATTTTTATGGTTATTCGGTTGAGGGACAACCTACATGAGTTGAAAATAGTTAGGTAACCTTCAACAACCCGTAAACCTCGTCGTACATCACAGATTTTTTTTGTTGCATTTTTTAAAGTAAATGTGTGTCGTTTATATTTTAGCTCATGTATGTATGCGGGCGGAGAATAGTTTAGGTCACGTATACATAAAAAAAGTTGTTTTTTGGATGGAAACTGAAGCAAAAGTGACACTTAAGTGCATGGATGTATGGGCCAAGGATCTAAATACATAAAGGTGAATTTTAGAGCTATAACATTGTAAAGTCAATGAACCAACTTTGAAAATGGTGGACAGAAAGGATTTACCAAAACAAAATAGATTTTGAAATATAACCAAGACAGTTTTGATACCTCTTGCTCCAATCCCAGGAACCAATCACCAGAGGAAACATGACAAGATGGTTTATATTTTGGAACCACTTAAGAGAAATAACCTCCATGCAAGTATCACCTCCGAAATGAGAAGAGAGTTGTTGATGTTACCGTGCCACGATCTTCCGGAAATTTGGACAAATTTAGATATATGCCCCTCTATCTGTCCACTAAGACAAATTTAGCAAGTTTTTTAACTTTTGATTTCCACCAACTAATAAAATTTCATCGCTTAACTCTTTATTATAACCCATGATCATATTACAAAATTTTTATCCTCATATTTATCCCTTTTATACCTTCAAAAAATTCCATTTAGTGAACATTTCATAACAGAGCAAAAAACTGATAACAACTAATTATATAGGCTAACACATTGAATGCACCATCTAGATTCAGTGCATCCAATACACCATCTAGATTCAATGGAGTGTCACATTGAGCACCACCACCACCCAACCTATAGAGAACATCCTCTTCACTTGTTGCAATCAATGTCTTGATCATTAAAGAAGAAGAAGAAAGTTTGCTAGGTAAGTGATCACTAGAAATGTGGGTTACAGTTGCCCCTTATCTATTCCATATCAACTTTAACTATAAAATATATCAGAATTTTATTATAGCGCCTAAATATAAGTCCAAGAGTACAAAATTAAAAACACCATGAAGGTGAGTGCAAAAATTAAAATGTAAGGCAGACAAATTGTTATCATATACCATAGAAATGACAAGAGGAGGAATAACTATTAGGTTTCCCTCCCATAGACTTTCATTTTAGATTCTTGAATTCTTATTCTTCATTTATATATTAATAATTATCATGCTGATTATGATAAGAAACCCAAATATTCCAAGGTCCCAAAGTCCTTCAAATAATCATTGGTTGGGCCGGAAGTCAAAGGCCTATATAAATTCTACAAGGGAACAATAAACCTTGAGGTCCATTTGTTGGTTTCTTTGATAATATCTCTAAAAGTGAGGATGTATTCAATGGTATGGTAGTCCCTACAATATCCTTCTTGACCTCTAGCTCTAAAATTCCCTCTCTCCAATTGTTCAAAAATAAATGTATCAAGTACAGTGGCATAAAACTTGGTCAAGATGTGTCCAATCAAAATAGTTCTATAGTTATTTCCAATTGGGTTCAAAACTATTTATTGATTTATAATTAGGATGCATGATAGGATGAGTTCAAGACAACTACAAACCCAAGAAAATAACCTCATTTAAAATATATACAATAGGAAGAGCAAGCCAATCTAAACCATGCTCAAGAAATCCATCTTGGTGCATCTCCCTCAAAATCAACATCTTTTCTAGAGCTCAATTTCCAGATAGCTCTCCTAATGTCCATGGGGAAAAAGAGGTGGTCAATGGTAGGAGAGAAGACATGAATTGGTAAATGGCCTAAAATATCGTAAAGGGAGGTGGTAGGAGACACAAGTTTTGGGATTAACATTGTAAGGACGAGGTTTCTTAGGCAGTGCCAAAATGTCCTAGAAAAATATTCATTTTTGAAATATAAGAGAAGAAGACATATAGACTAGTTAACTCTCAAAATATATTCAAGGAAAACATAATAATATATAGCAAAAAATGGAGAGGGTTTGTACTTAAGCTTATGTAATAGAAATTACAATTTACAGTTAAATTGAATAACAAACTTTTTTATGATCTTTACTAACGTTTATTAGAATTATTGAATGTTTTACATCATTGGAATGACATCTTAGTTGTAACTTATTTGAAATTTTATTATCGTATGTGCACTTTGATATGATGTAATATGATTATTGTTTCATTTCATATGTTTTAATATTAGATATATAACAGATAAATTAATTATTGCATGAAATAAATAATAACTTTTCATTCTATTTTTATTTTTTTTTATTTTTTTTTTCAGAACAAGGATCTTCCAGAAGATCCAGATGATCCTCATCAAATAGACCCAGATCACATTGGGTCCGATGTTGAGATGGAAGATGATGCTCATGATGACATATATAAAGATAACAATGAGGCCGATGTTGATGCAGATAATGATGATCATGCTGGTGATGATGATGATGAGGCAGTTGTTGGTGGCAGCCAATGATATTCATGATCATATAGATTGCATCATGGATCATTTTTGATATATTGTTATAATGCCTCTTTTCATGGTTACTATCATATGTAGCATTTTCACAGCCTCCGGTACCATATTATTGAGTTGTATAATTTTTACATGTATCATTTTGACTTATATCATTTGGACATGACGTATCATATTGACTTGTATCATTTTGTCTTTCATAATTTATTATTTGTATTTATATCATTTGGACTTATGTAAAATGTTGGACATGTATCATTTTCACATGTTATTGATCTACTGGCATATTTGACTTTCACTTTTTTTAGTTATATATGATGATGATCTTATTAGTATTGACTCGTCAATTTTTATATATTGAAAGTGGTTGATGATTTTTGGATACATATTTATTACTTATGATGGTTTTGATTTACTGTTCATGATGGAGGTTGTCAAATTCACTTAAATTATAGATATTTGAATCACTTGTTTTAATTATAGATGATGACCATGTTATAATAATTATCTTGTTATTTTATATATATTGGATGTTGTAGATTCTATTTTGATGGAGATTTAATAAGTATAATGATGTTGTTAATTTGTATGGGTGTCTTTTTCCCTAAAAATTCTTTATAAATGTTATCCTATAACATATTTCAAATGCATTTATATGAATTATTTTATATTCATATAAGTTATTTAAGAGACATGACATATTTAACTAATTAAATTGAAATAAAACATATTAAATTAATAACTGTAAGAAAAACAAGAAGCAGTTTTGGAAGAAAAAAAGGAAGCAACAATGGAATCCAAATTGGAAGTAAAATTGGAAGCTACACCAGAAGAAAAATTGGAAGCCAAACCATAAGCAAAAATGGAAGCCGAACGGGAAGCAAAACTAGAAGAAAAACTAGACGTAAAAATGGAATCCAAACTAGAAGCAAAATTGGAAGCCATATCAGAAGCAATACTGGACGTAAAATTGGAAGCCAAACTGGAAGAAAAATTGGAAGGCATATCAAAAGAAACAATGGAAGTCAATTGGAAGAAAAATTGAAAGCCACGCCAGAAGCAAAACTAGAAGCAAAATGAGAAGAACAATTGGAATCCAAATGGGAACCAAAATTGAAAGCCAAACGAGAAGCAAAACTGTTAGGAACCAAATATCAATATAGCATAGAAAAACCTCAGAATAAGTACTCAACGCCTTAAAAAATAGAGAAATTTAGATAATAATCCTCTTCGAGGGGGAAGCCTCCTTATGCCCACATAAATGTCCAAATACAAGATGATTCCAAATGAAAATGTCTCCTTGTTATATATAGGAAACTAGAAGGTACAATTACAACTAATGGACTAAAGCCGAAATAAATAAAATAACATTACTAATGTAATATGCCCCAATTAAGGGGTAATGAGCCACTATTTAGGGCTTAACATGCCCCTCCCCTTGAGACAAGTGTTGTCCACAATGCTTGAGTAACTCTGGATGCTTCTGTATAAAAGTCTCATCTTCCAAAGTGGAATCTTCAGCCGGTAGTTTCCTCCATTTAATGAGATACTCTAAAATGGATCTATTCCTCAGCTGAAGAATTCTTGTGTCATTGATGGATTCAGGCTCCAATATGATTTTTCCTTCCTCATCAAGTTCTGTAAATATAGTTTGAACTTGGATCTTGTCACCTATAACCTTATTTAAGCATGAAACATGGAAAACTGGGTGTACTCGTGAAGATGCAGGCAACTCCAATTTGTATGCCATAGTACCAATCTTTTGCAACACCTTATAAGGGCCATAGTACTTTGGTGATAAT
>SNQJ01S0015721.1:211066-243039 GCA_010110895.2 Picea sitchensis | reverse complement strand
CATTCTTGATTCACCTTCCTTGTGTCCTCATCATGAATTTCATGGGATACATTTTCACTTTTAGGTGTCCTCTCTATTAGGAAATTTTTCAATCCTTCCATGATCTCCCCTTTTAAACCATCCATCTTAGTATTTATTGCCTCAAACTTAGCTTCTGTTGAATCCATCATCTTTTGTAGTTCATATTTTGTTATTGTCTTCTTTTGTAAATCATTTATGTCCCTACGCATTTCTTCACCTTCATCAAGAGTCCAAGTACGATTGTCTGGAGAATTATTTGGTGTAGAAGTTCCCTTTTTTGGTGGCATGTTGGCCAAGTATCACTTCAAACCTTGATTTTGAGGTGGTTCTACTAGACAATCTTCCTTTTATTGTATCTCCAAAATTTAGGCCCTTCTGAGTATGAAATTTATTTATTTTTTTTGTAGTTCTCTGATATTTCTTCTCTGCAATGCCACAGGTCTGATAAAATTGGATGTGCCAAGTGTAATTTATGGTAACTTCCCCAAAACTTGCTGTTTTTTTGCCTTTCCAGGAGATCTCACTTGTATAGTGTGTCCCGCACAAAATAATTGATATAAAATTCTAAAACTCATACCAGAACTACTACGGGTTGTCCACTATCCAATGCAACTAGTCTCACTCAATTTTGATTCTCTGGGAAGTAGTTATGATTGTTTTACCCGGAACACCTTCTTGAGACTAGTCAATAGAACTAGTCAGATACCCTATCTTCCATAGGGTGTATCTACAAATTTAAGATGACCCGGAAGCTTAAATTGTTACCACAAATACCTTACTAATTTCTATGAATATTTTCTGGAGTTCAGGGTCTGAAACATTACAGAAAATACTTTATAGAAAAAAATCTGCAATGACTCAATTCAGGATGATTCCAAAACCCTCTCTTACAAATGTTGTATCTCCAATTGTATAAGGCCTCAGGAGATGAAATTTTAACCCAACGTACCTTGATCTATATAATAAATATCCTCCAAGCGGTTCCTTCTGAATCATTGTAGAAAAAAAGTTATAGTGAAAATTCCAAGGTGTCTCAGATGTAGCAACGAAACCCCAAGACCTTGAGCTCTGATACCATATGTTAGGAACCAAATATCAATATAGCATAGAAAAACCTCATAATAAGTACTCAACACATTGAAAAAGAGAGAAATTCATATAATAATCCTCTTCGAGGGGGAAACCTCCTTATGCCCACATAAATGTCCAAATACAAGATGATTCCAAATGAAAATGTCTCTTTGGTATATATAAGAGACTAGGAGGTATAATTACAACTAATGGACTAAAGCTGACATAAATAAAATAAAATTACTAATGTAATATGCCCCAATTAATGGGTAATGAGCCACTATTTAGGGCTTAACAAAAACTAGAAGCAAAACTAGATGTAAAAATGGAATCCAAACCAGAAGCCAAACAAGAAGAAAAATTGGAAGGCTTGTTAGAAGAAAAACTGGAAGCAACACTTGGAACTAATCCTGGTGCTAATCCTGGCACTATTTCTAGCACCATTTCTAACACTATTCCTAATGCTAAACATGCCGCTATTCATGGCACTAAATCTAGCACAATTATAAACAGTCTCAATTGCACTCAGTTTTGCACTGAAAAAGATGTCCAATTCGTGCACTGAAACACACTGAATTTCGACGTTATTTTAGGTGATAATTTCCTATTCTGTTGTAGCGAGGGTTGGTGATAGGGTGGAATAGTAGCATTAGTGATTCCTTATCTACTTCCTTCTTGATTGCAGATATTATTTTGGAATATAGATCAAAAGGGTTGAGAAATGTTTATAAGATCATTAACATGTATGGATCATAAGGGGAAATAATTTGTTTTTTCAATTCATTTGGCAATCTTGATAGTTTAAAGGGAGATATTGTGATTGTATGAGGATACCTTAACTTGAAAACTAAGGAAAATGAAGTATGGGGTGAATTAGTTAGACACGATTCAATAGCATATTTGTTTGTTCATCTATTTGAGGATTTGAAATTGATACATGTGGAGCCATTCCAATTGGTCCCAATGTAGATAAAATCTAGAAGTAGAAGGGACTAGGGGATTTATAATAGGTTGTACTTGTTCTTAGTAGTTGGAAAAATTGTTGAATGCCCAAAGAGATTGAATTCTTGGGTGGGGACTGGGGTAACCTTGGATAATTTCCCAATCCTTCTCCAAATCAATATTAATGCCCAAAAACCTCCTTCTCCATTTAAATTTAATTATTCATGACTAGAGGAGCCAGAGTTCAAAGAAATGGTGATGAAAAATGAAAAAATTATGATCCTAAATCAAGGGAAACAACAATGTTTTAGTTCACTAAGAATTTAAGGAGTATAAAAAAGTTGCAACAATATAAGCTAAAGTGAAAGAAAAATAAAGAGAGAGAGAAAGGAGCACAAGGATCAAAGCATCAAGACTCAAGGTGAAGTAAGGTTGATGTATTTGTACATTTGGTTCATTTGTGTTTTTTTGTGTGTATTCCCCTTCCCATATTGTTGTATTTAGTTGAAAATGATAGATCTGATCTCTCCTTGAGTATATTGGAATAGATCTAGACTAGAATTTTTATTTCCTAACACTTGAAGAATTCATAGATTGGTCTTTGTTTGTCACTTGTGTGCAGGATATAGAGATGAATCGGTTAGGACACACAAGCACAACTTCCAATTAAAGGGGTATGCATCTCTCTCTCTCTCTCTCTCTCTCTCTCTCTCTCTCTCTCTCTCTCTCTNCTCTCTCTCTCTCTCTCTCTCTCTCTCCTAGTGTAAAAATGAATCAATTTGTTTAGATATAGGGAAACCCCATAGATATCTATACATGTTGTCTTTCTTGGACCAAGGGTAGGTTTGACTTATCTGTAGGATAGATTTATCCATAATAGAAATGATGAATCCACTGGGGAGAAATATTTGATTCTTCTCTAGTTCAAATTTCTCATTGCTTTTCAACCTTTTGAAACTTTTCTATAGTTTATAATATTCCCTATCACTCCCTCGGAGAGAAAATATTGTAGATCTTTCAGAACTGGGCTGGATTTGAGCCTTTTTCACTATTTTTGCAAACGATCGTGACTGACTGGTTCAAACCAGAGTGATTGATCACGGGCTTCATAACTATTGGGTTACAACCATCTATAGATGATCGCTAGCTAGATATATATTGGGTTGTGACCGACCCTGTAGGTCATTGTTTTTTAGATTTTTTAGATTTCCCTTGGTTAGATTTGAACATTTCCTAGTCTTCCAAGCCTATTAGGGGTCTGATAGCATAGATCTTCTCCCCATGTGAGCCTCTTATTTTCTATTTGATTTTGAATTTAATTTGAGGTATCTTGAGTGTTTTTGTTGGGTTTCCTTTTTTGAGTGAGCTAGTTACCTAGTGAGTGGTGATCTGGGCAGTGTCCCCAATAGATCTTTTCAAATATGGTAGTGTGTATTTATCCCTTTGCATCCAATTTGTCTTTGTTAAAAGGTGTTCCATTGCTAGGTCTTTTTCGCAAGTTTTGGGTTTTTTGATCTCGTGTAGACATTGGAGTGTGTCAGGGGGAATCACTAGCAAGATCACACAACCCTTTTCTTGTTGTTTTATGATTTCATTTTCATTTTCATTTTCTTATATTAGAAAAAAATTGCATTTCAAACGAAACAAAACAAAAAAAAAGATTGTTAGGATACAACTTTTGGGTGTTTTGCAAGAAATTGCATTGGTGTGTTTTGTATTTAAGGATCTTGTTCATTTATTTTTCTTGTATTGCATGGTTGTTGCATGATTGTGAGGTCATCTTGTTGATTTTGAAAACTAAAAAGGAAAATTTTCTCTTCCCTTCCTTAGTTAGAGTTCATCTAAAGAAAAAGTTGCATATTTTGCAAGCATATTTTCTCTTCTTTAGAATGGTAAAGAGTCAAACACATCATTGAAGTTTCATTCCTTCCCTTTCCTAATCAACAACCATTAGAAAAAGAAGATGTACTCTAAAATCAATAAGACTCTTTTTCTTGGTAGCAAACTAACATAGATAGGATTAGGGCCTTAGTGTCAAATTGGAGAGTTAAATTGAAGGATCAGATCCTTTCACTGAGAGGGGGGGGTGTGAATTAGTGACTCAATAATTTGTTAGTTTTTCTTCTGTTAATGAAAACAAAAATTTTAACACAATATTTATCGTGGAACCCAATTGGGAAAACCACAAACACTTTTCTATTAACTACAAAATTTTGTTTTACATGTTATATAGACAGAAGATGTTCTTCTTTTTAGATCAACACCAATTGATCAGGATGCACCCACACCCTTGTTTACCAGCACCAACTGGTAGGAGGCTTTGACCCCTTGTTTAGTCAGCTACAACTGAGAAGGAAGCACCAACTCCCCTTGTTCACCAGCAACAACTAGTAGGATACTACGACCCCATGTTTAGTCAGCTACAACTAACAAGGAAGCACATAATCCCATATAGACTCTAGCCTTCCCTTGCTCCACCCAACCACCCTGAATTTATGAATCTAAAAAAATTTGTATTATGTCTTCATTGCATCTCTCTTTGCTTCTGTGATTTAATATATCTTCTAATTCATACTACAAATACACATTCTTCTCACCACTCTATCTTGTTTATATAATCTTCAAACTGGTGTGAGATATAACGTATTGTGTCCTTTCATTTGGACCATCACACCTCTTCATTTGACTTAACCATAATCTCTATTAATATCGCAAAAATCGCATTCTATTGAGGCGCTTCCTTCAAACCATTTACATATGACCGACAAATCAAACCACGGGATTATCAAATTAAGCGATGTATTATCTTTTGCCTTTATTTCTCTTATTCGATATGACCTCAGGCAATGACCAAGCACTAGGCCAAGCAAGTGCTTGATCACTTATCAGAATCAACGGTCATGTTTTAATATCCTGAAGAGATGGATTACTATCAGCACTTTGGGACTTCATCCTTCATGAATTCCAGCCTTTTTACTAATCTCTCGATGAGTTGGACGACTATCGGCACTTCGAGAATTCATCCTTCGCAACTTCCATCCTTTTTACAAATCTCCCAATGAGTTGAACTGTCAACACTTCGAGACTTCATCTTACGCGACTCGCAGCCTCTTTACAAATCTACCAATGAGTTGGATGACAGTCATCACTTCGTGGCTTCAGCTATTCCACTTACACTATCCTTCCATTGTACTTGATCAATGGTCAATAACTCTCCTGAAGTGTCCTTCAGATCGGACGACTCATGTCTTCTTCGGGACTTCACGACTTAGGTCAGTTGCTGATGGTAAAAATATCGAAGTAAAAACTCTTGGAGTGACGTAACTTTCTGATGTCACTTGTTGACATGGCACGGATCAAGTGGTTGCCACGTGTCACTCAGATTTCATGATTTACACATACCTGAAATGTCGATTTCATCTTGACACTTGTCATTATCTGACTGTTCCACATGTCCTTGTTGACGTGGTCTGCTGACATAGATCTCCCGATGTGGCACATATTCTTCTCTTTGATCTAACTATTAGGATACTATCTGAAATGTATCTTAGATTGACAGCTGAGAGTGACTTCAAAAATTTTGCCTTCGACACTTCGGGTAATTTGATCTCTCCACTTCACAGTTCTCCCAAAGTGAGATTCCCCGAAGTGTAACCTCCTCATAACTTATAACCTGAAGTGAATGTTGTTCATTGATTATGATCTTAGATCGACGACTCGATCTGTCTGCGATGTTGATTTGCCTTGGTTTAAATCCAACGTCTCTTCTTCTTTGCTTATCCTATCCTTCCACTTTAGAGTGATCCAATGGCTATAAGGAATTCAGGTATTCGATATCTCAGCCATTTTGCCTTTCTTATCCCATCCTTCTACTTTCCTTGTTCTGATGGTCAGGATATCTTCCGAAGTGATTCCTCATATCAGATGAATTACATTTATTTCGGGACATTTGTGGCTTACTATGTCCTTCCACTAAAACATGATCTGACAGTCCTGATAACTCTCAAAGTGTTCTTCATATCAGATGGTTCACATTTGCTTCAGGACTTCGTATTAGATGGTATTTGTCTTCACTTATCCTATATTTCCACTAACTTGATCCAATGGTTGATGTGGATTGTGGAACCGTAACTTGCGAGTGGTTTAATTCGTCGCCCAAACTCCAGAATTGAAGTTGTACGATAGTTGGTAGATCAACCATAGTCATCGATCTTTGAATCTATAATATCTGACGATCCTGACTAATTGTGGGATTGGAAATAACACTTTATTTAATTCTCCTATTGCTCTCTGTAATCTATCCTTTTCATTGATCTTGCTTGCATATCCGACAGTCACAACTTGATCTAATCATGTTTTTGCATTGTGCTTTCCCTTTTAAGTTTCATCGCGTCATCTCTTCTGAGATTGGATATTCATTCACTAACCCTCCTAAGATTTAATCTCTGCATAGCGTCCTATTGTTTGACATCAATGACAACACATTAATGACACTATGTCCAACAATCTTCCCCTTTGTCATTGATGGAAACATACCAACTTCATACACAATCTCCCCCTTTGATGATGTTTCACTCCACTATAGTTACTCTCCACCTTTGACATCAATGGAAAATGGTTTCTTCCCCTATGGTAAAGCTCTATCTTTCTATATGCTTCTGACCAGAATCTGAACTCGAGTAGCTCCTCTTGACTTCGATTGTTGTCTCCTCCTGAATTGGTGCCAATTGATGCATTGTTTTCTTGAGAGATTAGATTGGAACGGGGATTACTCCCAATATTTGCCTAAGATATTCAAATATATCTCTTCCTAAGGGTTTAGTGAAAATATCTTCCACCTATTCTTTTGTTGGAACATATTCCAATTTAATATTCTTATTTTCAACCTGATCTCTTAGATAGTAGTATTTTATGGGAATGTGTTTTGATTTGGAGTGTCGGACAAGGTTTTTGGAGAGACTTATAGCGCTTGTATTATCATAGTAGATAGTAGTAGGTTCTTCAAATACCATTTTGATGTCTTGTAAGGTTTTTTTCATCCATTCCACTTGTGTGCAACATTCTTCTACTGCAATATACTCACCTTCAGTGGTAGATAGAGAAACTAAGGACTGTTTTTTGCTTATCCAAGCTACCAATGATTCTCCCAAAAAGAATGCTCCTCCACTTGTAATTTTTGTGTCATCTACACAACCTACCCAATCTACATCTGAATAGGCTTTTAAAGTGAATGAATCCTTACTAGGGTACCACAAACCAATAGCTATGGTTCCTTTCAAATACCTAAATATTCTTTTCACAGCTTGAACATGGCTCTCTTTTGGGGCTGCTTGGAATTTAGCAACCATCCCAACAACTTGCTTGACATTAGGTATGGAAGCTATTACATAGAGTAAAATCCCAATCATTGATCTGTAGTGTTTTAGATCTACAGCTTTGGACTCATCTTCCTTTCTTAGTTTGCATCCAACTATCATAGGTGTACTAACAGGTTTGCAATCCTCTAACTGGAATCTCTTAAGAATATCTTTAACATACTTAGACTGATGGATAAAGAATCCTCTTTTGGACTGTATTATTTATAATTCAAGAAATAAATTCAATTCACCAAGCAAGGACATTTCAAATTCTTGTTGCATCCTCCTAGAAAAGTCCTTACTCATTTTTTCATCATCACTGCCAAATATAATATCATCAACATATACTTCCACAATAATTATGTTATTACCAACAATTTTACAATAAAGATTGTTGTATGTTGATCCTCTTTTGAGACCTTTTTTTTTTTAATAAGAATCTAGCCTTGCATACCATGCTCTGGGTGTTTGTTTCAGACCATAGAGTGCTTTATTTAGTTTACATACATAGTCTCATTTGTTAGTTAATTGGATTTTTCTGGTTTCTCAATATAGACTTCCTCTTCTAAGTTTCCATTGAGAAATGTTGACTTGACATCCATTTGGTATATTTTAAATTTTTTGTAGTTGGAGAAAGCTAAGAACATCCTAATTGCCTATAATCTAGCCACAAGTGCAAAGGTTTCTTCATAGTCTACTCCTTCAACTTGAGCATACCCTTTACATACCAATCTGGCTTTGTTCCTGGTTACTTTCCCATTCTCATTCATTTTGTTTTTATACACCCATTTAGTTCCAATGACATTTTTATTTTTTGGTCTTGGAACTAGTTCCCAAGTTTGATTTTTTTCAATCTGGTCCAATTCTTCATTCATAGCATTGACCCAATTATCATATTTACATGCCTCTTTGATTGATCTAGGCTCAATATGTGACAAAAGTGTTATTTCTTTCTGATACAACAATTATCTTCTTGTGTGCACTCCATCACTTTTATTTCCAATAATCAGTTCTTTAGGATGATTCTTTTGAGTCATTCTTGACGGTGTCTTTGTGTCTCTTCTTAGGGATTCTTTTCTTATCTATTCTTCTCAAATATCTTCCTCGTCTTCACTGGTATCCATATCATCCTCTTCCCTTTCTTCTTTATTCTCTTATTCTTCTTTTGCTTGTGTACCAATTGACTCATCATCATATTCATCATCACTGTCAAGTATAGTCTCTTGATATTTGATCCTTATCGTTTTTAAATCATCCACCTTGACATCCACACTCTCAACAATCTTATGTAATCTAAGATTGTAGCATCTGTATGCTTTCTTGGTAGAATCATATCCAATAAAGATACCTTCATCAGATCTAGCATCAAATTTTCCGAGATTCTCATCAAGCCTTTTGATGTAGCACTTACTTCCAAAGACCTTGAAGTATTTTACCGAAGGAGCTCTTCCAAACCATAGTCCATAAGGAGTCTTATTAATATCAATCCTGAGATGATCTCTGTTCAATATATATATTGTTGTGCTTATAGCTTCCCTCCAATATCCATCGGATAATTTTTCTTCATTGAGCATAGTTCTTGCAGCCTCCTGAAGTATTATATTCCTTCTCTTAGAAATCCCATTTTGCTAAGGTGTTTTGGCAGCAGAGAATTGTCTTTTTATTCCATGGGTTTCACAGAAGAGATCAAACTCTTTTGAGGTGAAATCACCACCATTTTCTAATCTAAGACATTTTATTTTTGTCTCTTTTTCATTTTCAACAAGGGTCTTAAAAGATTTGAATTTGTTAAGTGCTTTTGATTTTTCCTTGAGAAAACATACCCAACCCATTCTAATAAAATCATCAATGAACAGCATAAAGTAGGACTCTCCTTGCAAACTCTTGGTCCTTGTAGGTCCACAGAGGTCGGTGTGAACAAGATCTAAAGGCTTTGAGGTTGAGTATTCTTTTCTTTTGAACCTTATTCTAGTTTGTTTCCCTAGTTGACAGTGTCTATACATAGGATTTGAGGGCTTTATGATTTTTCGAAAGTTTTTTACTGCCCCAAGATTGTTGAATTTCACTAAATTGTCAAAGTTAATGTGCCCCAACCTTCTATGCCATAGACAACTTTCATCTACTAAATTTATATGACACTCCTCATTCGATTTTGTATTTAGTATATATACATTCTTGGGAGTTCTAGGAGCACTACCAACCAATTTTCCTGAGTCCTTTATCCTAATCTCACATTTCTGGGAATCAAAGATGCAAAAGTGCCCCTGATCACAGGTTTGGATGACACTTAATAGGCTAGGTTTCAGTTTTTCAACAAGCAACACATCCTTGGATTTGTCTTTTCCCAAGCTCACAGTGCCTTTCCCAAGTGTATTACCTGAATCGTTGTCACCAAATGTAACTTTACCCTTTTGTTTCTTTAAGTTCAAAAACTTGTACTTGTTTCTTGTCATATGTTTTGAGAACCCACTGTCAACATACTAAAGATATTCTTTATCTTGAGCTTTCAAGGCAATGAGACATTCCTCTTTTGATGTTTTTTCTTTCCAAAGCTTCTTTTTCTCTCTAATGAACTTTCATTTTTCTGAGACTTTCATTAACCTACAACTACTGGCCTTATGTCCATAGTTATGACATCTAAAGCATTCTATGCCCCCTTCTTGTAGAGGTGAAAAGGAGTTATAGTTTCTTCTTTTAACTTGATTTACTGTTTGGTTATCTTTAAGGCTATAGTTCTTAACCCTCATTTTTTTCCTTCTAAATGCTCTACAATTCATAGCTTTGTGTCTGAAATTAAAGCATGCAAAGCAATAACCAAAGAAAATGTAAGGATACCTGTTTTGATAAATCATCCTTGGTTTTCTCTTATATTCCTTCTTGATGGGTGGAAGTAGTCCTCTGGAGTTCTGATCATTACTTGTCTTCTCTTCATATTTCTTCTTGAATGTACTGAGGAGATCAGCTGCATAAGATCTTGAGTTAACTTGGTTTTCTTTTGAAGAATAACCTATTCCATTTTTATTACTTGAATCCCTTTGTGTGGTAATAATCTTATCTAATATTTTAGAGCTATTTTCATATCTTGTTTGAATGAGTTTTGCATCAAGTTCTTTTCTTAGGTGAACTATTTCTACCTCCATTCTTTCACAGGTTATTGTTTTTCTTTAAGAGACTTTTCCATACTTTCTTCCATCCTATTTTCTTCTAGGATTTTGTTTTTCAGGTTGCTCATGAGTTTCTCCATCTCTTTTTCTTTCTGTCCATGTTTTTCCTTTTGTTCAACTACAAGACTTTTCAGTTTTCTATATTTGGTTTTGTATTTTCTTAATTCATCCAAGGCACTGAGAAGTTCTTCTTCCATATTAACCTCTGCTTCATTTTCTGAGTCTTCCTCATGCTCAATTTCTTCTATTTTATTAGGTTCTTCAATACCTAGAAAAATCACTTCATCATCATCACTATCATTGGATTCTGATGAACTATTGTTTTCTTCTTTTGAGTAAAAATTATTTTTCCCTTTGTAAAACCCTTTTTTGTAGTTGGGTTTTTTCTTCTTCTTGTATTGTTTATTTTTGTCTTCTTCATCTTTAGGGTCCTCCTTGGGATAGGGACACTTGGATGAAAAGTGGCCAACCTTGCCACAATTAAAACATTTGAAAGGAAACTTGCCTTTGTACTTCCCTGATCCTTTCTAAAGTTTTTTAATAAAATTGGCTTCTTCTACATCAGATTCTTCATGATGGATGCGTTGAGGTTTTTGCTTCTAAATTTTTGTTTTCTTGAGAACCTTGAATGCTACCTCTCCTTTTAGAAGATTCTCATGTTCTAATATTAACTCATAGGCTATGAGGATTACATACAATTCATATGTGGTGAGTTTATCTATATTTTCTCGATCTTCAAGAGTGGACACTTTAGGGTTGTATAGAATAGGTAGTGTTCTTAGTATTTTTTCAACTAGCTCATTGTCTGACACTTCTACTCCCAAACCTCTGATTGCATTAACAATATTATCAAATCTTTCGAAGTACTCTGATATATTTTCTTCATCCTTCATTTTCAGATCTTCATATTGTACTTTGAGAGTCTGGAGTTTGGCCCTTTTACCTTGAAATCTCCTGCATATATAGTTTCCAATTTATCCCAGAGTTTTTTTGCATTATTGCAGTTTAGTACTTTAGCAAGGATTTTCTTACTCGGTCCAGCTTGTAGTGTGTTTAAATATTTTTATTCTTCCCAAAAATTTTGGAACATCATATCCCTTTTCAACTAATGTCCATACTTCTAGTCCAATGGACATCAAATAGCTTTTCATTCTAACACTCCAGAAGACATAATCTTCACCATCAAATAGGGGGGATTTTGATGACATCTTTGATTGTTGATCCATTTTGATGTATATTTCTCTTCAAGTGATTTAAACCTTTACTGAAGAGACCTGCTCTGATACCAATTGAAATTGAATCAATCTTGTCACAAAGGTGAATCGTTGACTGATAATTTATCGATGTTTCCTTACGTTAATGAGCAAAATTTAACGCATAATATTTATCGTGGAACCAATTGGGAAAACCACATCAATGTTTCTTCTGTTAATGCAAACAAAAAATTTAACATAATATTTATCGTGGAACCCAATTGGGAAAACCACAAAAAAAATTATATTAACTGCAAAATTTTGTTTTACATGTTACATAGATGGAAGATGTTCTTCATTTTATATCAGCACCAGCTGATCAGGATGCACCCACACCCTTGTTTACCAGCACCAACTGGTAGGAGGCTTCGACCCCTTGTTTAGTCAGCTACAACTGACAAGGAAGCACCAACTCCCCTTGTTCACCAGCACCAAATAGTAGGAGGCTATGAACCCATATTTAGTTAGCTACAACTAACAAGGAAGCGCCTACTCCCTGCAGAATCCAGCCTGCCCTTTCTCCACCCAACCACTCTGAATTTCTGAATCTGGAAAACTTTTGTATTATGTCTTCACTGCATCTCTCTTTGCTTCTGTGATTTAATATATCTTACGATTTAGACTGCAGAGACACATTCTTCTCACCACTCTATCTCATTTATATAATCTTCAAACTGGTGTGAGATATAACGTATTGTGTTCTTTTGTTTGTACCATCGCACCTCTTCATTTAAATTAACCATAATCTATGTTAATATTGTAGAAATCACATTCTGTTGAGGCGCTTCCTTCTAACCATTTACATATGACTAAAAACTCAAACCACGGGCTTATCAACTTAAGCGATGTATTATCTTTTGCCTTTATTTCTCTTATTCCATATGACCACATGCGGTGACCATGCACTAGGCCAAGCGAGTGCTTCATCACTTATCAGAATCAACGATCACGATTTAATCTCCCGAAGAGATGGATGACTGTCGGCACTTTAGGACTTCGTCCTTCGCCACTTCCAGCCTTTTTACAAATCTATCGATGAGTTGGATGACTGTCGGCACTTTGGGACTTCATCCTTCATGACTTCCAGACTTTTTACAAATCTCCTGATGAGTTGGACGACTGTCGACACTTCGGGACTTTGTCTTACGTGACTCGCGGCCTCTTTACAAATATACCGATGAGTTGGACGACAGTCATCACTTTGGGGCTTCAGTTATTCCACTTATGCTATCCTTATATTATACTTTATCAACGATCAAGAACACTCTCGAAGTGTCCTTCAGATCGGATGACTCATGTCCTCTTCAGGACTTCAACCTTCGGGACTTCGAGACTTAGGTCAATTGTTGATGGTAAAACTCCCGATGTAAAAACTCTCGAAGTGATGTAACTTGCCGATGTCAGTTGTTGACATGGAACGAGCCGAGTGGCTACCATGTGTCTCTCATATTTCATGATTTACATGTACCTAAAATGTTGATTTCTTCTTGACACTTGCCATTATTTGAATATGTCACGTGTCCTTGCTGGCGTGGTCTATTGATGTAGATCTCCTGATGTGGCACGGATAATTCTCCTTGATCTAATGGTGAGGATACTATCTTAAATGTATCTCAGATCAACGGCTGAGAATGACTTCGGAATTTCAGCCTTCGGGACTTCGGGTAATTTGATCTCTCCACTTCATAGTTCTCCCGAAGTGAGATTCCTCGAAGTGTAACCTCCTCATAACTTATAACCCAAAGTGAATGTTGTTCATTGATTATGATCTTAGATCGATGGCTCCATCTATCTGCGATGTCATTTTTCCTTGATTCAAATCCAACGGCTCTTCTTCTTTGCTTATCCTATCCTTCCAATTTAGATTGATCCAATGGCTATCAGGAATTCGAGTATTCGAGATCTCAGCCCTTTTTCCTTGCTTATCCTATCCTTCTAATTTCCTTGATCCGATGGTGAGGATATATTCCAAAGTTATTCCTCAGATAAGACGACTTACATTTATTTCAAGAAATTTGTGTCTTACTCTGTCCTTCCACTAAAACATGATCTGATAGTCCTGATAACTCTTGAAGTGTTCTTCATATTGGACGGTTCACATTTTCTTCGGGACTTCGTGTAAGACAGTCTTCATATTCGCTTATCCTATATTTCCACTAACTTGATCCAACGGTCGATGTGGATTACAGAACCGTAACTTGCAAGTGGTTTAATTCATTGTCGAAACTCTGGAATTGAAGTTGTGCGATATTTGGTGGATCAACCATAGTCGTCGATCTTTGAATCTATAAGATCTGACGATCTTGACTAATTGTGGGATTGGAAACAACACGTTATTTAATTCTCCTATCGCTCTCCACAATCTATCCATGTCATTGATTTTGCTTGCATATCCGACGGTCACAACTTGATCTGATCATGTTTCTGCACTGCGCTTTCCCTTCTAAGTTTCATTGTGTCATCTCTTCTGAGCTTTGATATTCATTCGCTAACCCTCCTGAGATTTAATCTTTTCATAGCATCCTATTGTTTGACATCAATGACAACATATTAATGACACTTATATGTCCAACATATGCCTCCAAGGCCACATAAAATCAATGTAGAAGTCACTAAAGAGTGTTCAAATCCATTATCACAACAATTGTGTCAGGAAGCTCCTCTAACATAGGAGTCAATCATGAGGTTGCATTGGGGAAAGTAGAGTGATATCTCGTCTCTTGTTGTATTGGTGTTTTCTAGACTTCTTCGACTACTACATGTACGGGGGTCTCAGAAATGTCACACCTCCCTGAGAGATAACGTTTATTGAGGCTTTGCCTAGTTTCCTTGCCCATATGTGTGGTCTGACCTTTGAATATTTTCCTAGTCACTGATTGTGAGGTCGTAGCCATATTGACCTTTCCTAGGTATGTGCAGAGGTGACTACAGGTGGGAAGCTCTTGCGGTACATGAGGCAGACGTTCAATTGTTTTTTCAATTCCCACGAAGGGTTCCCACTTTAATAAAGGGTACTTTCACCAGTCAAGGAAGTTACATGTGGGTTATTGTAACTATTCCTCACAGCTTCACTAGCCAATGTTTAGGGGACTTGAAAGTCCCTAGAGGGTTTGTTTTCAGAAGGCCCCCTGATCCATTGGTATTTCTTGTTGATAGCCTATATTTGTTAGAGGTGTGCTCTTTGGTTCCAAGTCTACGTCGACCATATGATTAATTGTTATTTTCATTTTAACACATTTTCTTTACCATGGTTGAACAACTACTTTGTTGGTCTCATCGACAATGAGGACTTGCACCTATAATGGAGGAACAAATGCGTATTAAGCGACGAGTGGTAGGTGACATAGAGCTTAGAGTTCCAGAAAAAAAATTCTAAGGAGAGTGAGACATTTAAAGTTGAAGTGGTTGATGAAATTCTACCAGTTCATTTTAACCCTCCTTTGATTGGTCCTAATGACCTCGTACTTATCCAGGTTAGGGAAATCTTCAGTGGTCCCTTTTACTTGTTTAGTGATCCTCACACCATATCAAGACCGAGTGTTTCATCCATTGTGGTCGAGCCTTCAATACCATCGATGATAATTATAAGGGGAACCCTAGTGATGTCAACCTTCGTGTCTCTTAGTTCCATTTGACCTACACCTTCTTTCCCCATCTCATCAGGTGTCTCCATTTGGGGGATTTTGACCATGTCTTCTTTTCCCTCCATCATCATACCTAGAATTAACACTCCCATCCCATCATTTGTGATGCCCGCACCTGGATCTCCATCTAGTGGGGGGCCTAACCTTGTATTCAATGTTGAGAGTGGAACTTCTTCCACCCCCAATGTCCCTATAGGTAGCCCGATGATGCCAAATGTTGGTTTTCCATTCAGTTGGAACATATCAAGTGGACTTGGGGTTGTTCCTACTCAATCTGGGGGAAACAATGTTTCTAGGGGATTTGACATCCCATGGGGTAGTACACTAATTCATGGAAGCTCTATTCCTTCCCCATTTACCTCTGTTCTTGGGGGAAATCCACCTAGGGACACTTATGGTCTAGGGAGTAGCGGACCTTCTAGTTATCTCACTATTTCTGGGGGGGAATTATTCTCAGTGAGGTGGTTATCCTTTTATTCACACTTCTCATCCTGGAAGTTATTTTTCAGGGTATATTTTTGGTCAGAGGAGTAACATTCCTTTAGGGCCCATGTCTTCTCTTGGAGGTAATCCATTTTGGGTCATGTTCAGTCCTAGAAGCAACAATGTTTCTAGGAGTCCTTTTATCCCTAGAGGAAATCATGTTGGGGGCATGTTTGGTTTTGGGAGAAGTAACGCTCCCAGGAGTGCTTCCATCCCATGGGGTACTAACACTTTTTGAACTTTGAATACTTATAGAAACACGAATATAGGGTGGGATAAGGGTCAATCCAAGTTGTTAAGGAGTATTAATTTGCAAAGTCAAAACAATTGGTTTTGTTGATTAATTCTTTTGGTCATGTATTGGCTTCTCAAAAACCATGTGTCAAGGTCCTAGGATCAGTGTCCCATGACAAATTTTTGAGTTCATTCAAATATGAGTCAAGTTTGGTTTTGATTGAGTCATGTCTAGGGAGTTAGATTTTCATTCCAAGTCATAGTTAACATGGCCAGTCTTGTCCTGATGTCAAGTCAATGTGTTATATAGTCCTTTGTCATCATTTGAGAGGATGATTTTTAAAATCATTACAGCATGTCTTAATAAGGTCATGGGAGAAGGTTTTCATGTGTACTAAAAGTTTTATAGATTTCCCAATCCAATGTGTACCTCTTCAAAACATGTAACCAATCAGTTCAAATGCACTGCAAAATCTCCTAGCTTTTCACGACGACTAAGATATCATGTCAAATCACATTAAAGCTCTCCATAATGGTCAGGAAATCGTGGGATATGGTCATGAAAGTTAGTACAATCCTTGTAAATCAAGTTTTATATTCTTGTGGAGTTTCCTCTTTTAAATCATCAAATTTCTAATTTGTTGCGAAACTGTGACTGTTGCTATGAAATTCCTACAATCGTTGCAAAACTGCACTCGCTGCGAAATTTCATGTCTGCTACGAAATCCCTGTTGCTAAATCCTTGTGGATCTATCTTTCAAATAAAACCTACTACACCAGGATTCCATGCATGTTGTTTAAGTTTTTATACCCTCTGCACCCACCATCATCAAGGTATTCATTACTAACAGCCATGGAGCAAAACAAGTAGAATAATAAAGTACGCAAGGGGGGTGACATAGTGAGGTTTGAACCCCATGGTCTGCAATTTCTAGACTCAAATCCTATTTTCGGAGAAAAATTCCAAGCACTAGGATGCCTCACATTCTATGAAAAACTACAGGGAGGACACATGGAAGTGGCTAAACAATTTTCCCTAAATTTTGATGGGATCAAAACGAAGGTTGGATCACTAGATATTCAAGTCACTGAGCAGAAAATTTTCTCAACAACAGAGTTCCCATGCAAGGTGAGAGGTGGTTCAAGGAGACACCTATGGATTCCTCCTACTGCAATGACTATTTCAAAATAGAATTTCAAAACAAGAACTTGTCAAAAGGGGTGCCTAGGAGCTACATGTTAGAACAACGTGATCAACTGTTGAGAGTAATACAGAGATACTTCACTTGTGAATGGAAATTAAACAAGGTGTACTTGTACCATATCATATTTATCATTCACTTTATAGGCAAGAAAGACTTGAATCTCCCATATTATCTTTGTAGAAGCCTGGGGAAAATGGTTGATAAAGTACAAGCTAAATCTAATCAAGTTGAGCCTAGTCTGTTCCATTTTAGTCTCATTAAATTGTTAGTCCTTGAGGAACTTAAGAATGAAAACAAGGAATGAAATTATTTTTTGTCTGCATCAGGATTTTGTGTTGAAACCACTAGTTCCTCACCATCCAAGGGAATTACCCCTTCCATAATTACTAAATAATATTGTAGTAGTTTGAAAAGTAAAAAGGGAGATGACAAAGAACAGCCTATTGTGATTGAAACCCCTTATATTGCAACCAAAACCTATCTTAGCAAAGGATCTATGAAAAAGGGTAAAAATTCATTTCAGGGTATTGAGACAACTGTAAAAATTTAGGAAACCCCTGATAGTAAGAGGAGAAATCTGAATGGCAAAAAACTCCTTTTCACTCCTGAAACAACAAAAGTGGAAAAACCCAGGAAACCATTCACCAAGTCTACAACAAAGAAGCTAATTCCTGCAGATAAGGCATTTTCCTATCATGAAACTGAGGATGTTGTAGAAGATAAACCTCCACTAGGGGAAAAAGTGATGTTTAGTCTAGAAGTACTTGACAAAGAAAGACTTGGCAGACCTGTAACAAGATCATCAACAAGGAAGCAGATACATGTTGAAGAGACCAAATTTGAGACACGTGTTCAGTGTGCTCCTGAAGAAGTGGTTGAGGTTAAATCTCCTTTAGAAAAAGAAGACATGACAGCTAAAATACTAAAGAGACATGTGAAGGAAGCTCATGGTGGAATGAAAGAGAAGATAGTAGACAACATGGACCTATGTGAAGAAACCTTGGAGAATAGAAAAGGAATGGTCAAGAGATATTTAACCCTACACAAACAAATGAAAAATATGTATAAGAAGAATAAGACGTTGAAGACAAAGGACGGACTGATGAAAAAAATGAATCTGGAGTTGCTGACCCAAGTTGCAGTGGAATAGTTTGGTAACACTCAGGATAAATCATGTTTTTTTTATTTTTTTAAGTCTTCTCAAGGTTTTGGATCAATATTGAAGAAATTTTCAACACCATCAAGTGAAAACAAAGATTTCGCAGTAAATTTTGTTGTGAAACTACTCAAATACAGATTTCGCAACAAATTTTTTGGTTGTTGTGAAATCACTAGTCATCACATAGAGGAGTATTTTCAGCTACCAGATAGGATGTGTTTTCTATGTCACCATCAATATCAGATGATGAACCATTTTTCCAATAAATATATGTAACATAAATATAATAGGTGTTAGAAAAATAGGTGTGCTCGTTTCACCATAGACAATATAGCAATATTGTCACCCAACCATAGGCACAAAGGCCACCCCCGAGCACCTTAACCTTGACAGAAAGAATAATTCTGGAAGAAAACCATAGAACCAAGAGCCAACCAAGGTAGCATACCTCTCTCTAGTGCTAGCGTACTAGGAATAAAATCCAAACCATAACCAAAGAGAAATTCCAAGACAAAAACAAAATACCAGTTGTGGCAGCTGCATCTGCAGCTCCTCTCCAAACTTGTGCACTATTGGCCTTATGCAGTTGTAAGAGTGAGAGTGAAAAATGATCTCTAGAGCCCTCTTATTTATATTCCTCTGAGTGACCTAACTGGGCCGACTTCTACTTCTGGAGGCTAATAACTCAATAATAAATATTATCTTGAGTCGACTTGTCTCCTAGGGTTATTATCCAATGTTTTAGGGTTTCTCTTGCTTCTCAAAATATTCTAGTCTCATCGGGGTTACATGTAGAGGTTAATACCTCCCGCAGCTACCATAATTTCAACACTCCCTCTTAGCTAGGGAGGTATTAAAGGCAATGGTCTTGAGCACAAAAAAACCATTCAATTGGTAGCATCATCATAGCCACACAGACTATCTCATGGTCAAATCATGAGCACCATCATAACTATTAGTATCATATGATAGCATCAACTGCATCATCTCTTGAATCCATACTCCATCTAAGTAATCAAGCATGATGTTGAATAAGTCATTGAATCCAAAGAGTGATAGAAGAATCATTCTTCTAATATGGACATACATCCTATAAGAATGACTGTCCTGGACCATTTTCCACAAGGAGAATGTATGTCCATCATCATACTGACTATCCATATAGCTGGAAATCATCTCCAACACTAGTGATAGTATCCATGGAAATTAGAACAATTCCATCCAATAGAAAACAATTGTGTCTATCCATAGTAGTACACAACTACTACCCAGTGGTACACAACCACTCTTAGTATCACACAGATACTAACCAGTGGTACACAGTCACTACCAGTGGATCACATCCACCACAATAGCATACAATTATTGTCTAGAGACGTACAGTCTCCACAAAAATCATATCATCTGATATCAACCTGCATAAAACAATATCATGATATAAATTGAGTCATTTGGGCCATTATTCCACTCACATCTGAGAGATATGGAAGAGCATCTGCCCTCAGAAATTAAAACATCATCCATGGGCTATCTGGACTATTCTTCTCAAGCATAGAAGAATAATTGTCCCTGATTTATGAGCCTGGACCATTCAAATAACTAGGCCACTTCTTCGACACTAATCATAGTGCAACCTAGAGAGAATGATTCTTCCCTAGGGAATGCATGTTCTGATTGTTGAACCTAGACCATTCACCTAACTGGGCCATTCCTCTGGCACTAATCACAGTGAAAACTGGAGAGAATAAGTATGCCCTAGGGAATGACTATCTGGACTATTTCCTATGGAAATTATTGTCCTGTTCCAACCTCCAAAACGGACCATTCTTGGAAACTTCTCACAATTGTGAACTTCGAAAGAATGACTGCCTGGCGAGGAGGACCATTCTACTTGACCACTAATCAAAGTGACTGCCAAGAAGAATGATTGTCCTAGACCATTCCCCCACACTGGCCATAAGGGGAATCGCTATCTATGGTACATTAATAATATATAGGACCATTGTCATTATGAAAATCACTGTCTGATCTAGACCATTTTCCGAACTGGAAAATGCCTATCCTTCAAAAATCTCAAACCACTTTCCGAACTGGAAAGGAACTGCCCATCCTGGACCATAGGTTGGGAGGGAGCACTAATATTTTATTAACTTATGGACAGTCATTTTCCTAGACTGGAAATTGACTGTCCATAAGTCAATAAATATTAGTGCTCCCTCCAAACCTGGGAGTAATCACTTCCTTTTCCAATAAGGAAGTTTTCTCCACGAGCCCCAACTTGTCTCTTAAGTACGCAAACATTTCATCTTGGAAAGAGGCTTTACCAAAATATTTGTTATTTACTCATCTGTGGAGATATACTAGAGAACCACTTCTCTCTTCTGAACTTTATCACAGAGAATATAATGCTTGATATCAATGTGCTTTGGTCACTAGTTTCTCTTAAAGCTTCACATAGCTTTGATCATTACAATATATCATGGTCAAATTCAACACCTGATCAGATGGTCTAGAAATCAAATTATTGCTTATGTACAAGTATCACAAGTTGAAATATATTGTTCTTTTGTAGTGATGATTGCAACAGACTTATTTTTCTATCTCATGTCATCGTGGAAAATCTCAAATTGAAACATATCCAAGTAGCACTTCTTCTGTCATTTGCACTCCCTGCCCAATATGAATCGACAAATTCATGCAGTTGTATGTCATAATTTAAACATCCCACTAAACAAATATCCGGATGAGTATTCTCCAAATACATTAACGATCCAAATTGTCAATACAGAGACAGGTCTACTAGATTAGAGTCTCTTCAACTTCTTCAGATATGTTATCAAGGGAGTTAGCCATATATTTGCAATCCATCATCCCGGACTTCTGAGTAACCATTTTGATACACTTTCTCTGTCATAGAAAGTTTTCTCCACGCTTCTGTTGTATATGAGATACCCTGCATCAAGTTGCTTGAATCCATACAAGGTCTTCTTCCATTTGCATACATGGGTCTCTTTCTGGTATAAACTTCTTTCTCAATTTTCTTCATTGGGAAGAAAAGTCTTTTACATGTAAGTTTCAATCCATGGATACTGCAAGAGGTATATCTGGTTTACTAGAACAAGTTGTCGTCATAGTCTTCTAGAAGAACCTCTAGTTCTAAATCTCCCAATGTTTCCATTCATAAGTCTTTTTCATATTTTCTTACATACAATGTTCTTCATCACAACTTCCATTTATTCTCGTTTATTGCTTTTAGTGGGTTCAAACCAAGTTGGTAGTCTTATTATTCTCGGTATAATAATTGGTTGTTATGGATTTTCTTTCTTTCTTAGAATCTTCATTTTCTCCCTCATGTTCCTCTTTAGCTTTTGGGTCGATGGAGTCTTCTATATATTTCATGCCCTTCCTTCCTAAATATTCCAACTTCTTCCTTTCATCGTAGAAACATGGATGTAGATGGAAAACCAAGGATACTTAAGACTTCTTCTAGAGTCAAACTAAACACGTGTTGCTTATCATGGCTGCTACTTTCAATGGGAACATGGACAAATACTTCATAATATCCATGGATTCTTCAATGGATCATATCATTTAGGATTAGATCCCTCCTAATCCTCGCTTCATGCATGAATGCATGCACTTCTTTTGGATTTCTATAATCATCTCCCTCCATCTAGGAGAGTCCATGCTTTCGTATGCATCCTTATTTCCTTCTACAAAGTGTCACAAGTATTATTCTAATTTCCTCTTGATTACTGACTTCTTTCTAATTTGACTCCTTCTAGATCTCTTCAAGTTTGATTATGATTTCGACCTATCTAGCAATTGTTACTTATATAACAAATTCCTCGGGAATTTTCCAATGTACTTCATCTTCTTGTAGTCATCATAATACCAATCCTTATCTTGTTATTCTTTCATAGGTATTGTTTCACTGACCATATTTTCTTCTCAAGAAATAGATATGCATGATATTTAGAGGAACTATGTAAACATGGTATGTACAATAACTATGTTATAGAAGAATATTGTTACCTTGACTAGAAGAAGAAGTTTGTTTTATCTTGCTTGGATTTCTTTGAGGGTTCCCTTTCTTTGGAAACTATTGCTTTGTATGTTTCCTTCCTTTTATGTAACTCAGGACAATGGTTCATGTAGTGACCATATTTTCGACAGTTGAAGCATTCTATTTTTGACATATCCTTTTCTTGATTTGGTTTCTTCCTTAAGCCAAACTTCCTCTTATTCCTGAAATTCTTGAATTTTGTTGTGAAGGCTTGATCATCATATTTCTTTTGGGATTTCTCTTTTGCGTTAATCCTTGATTCTTCTTGTGCACAACAAGTCCAAAGTTCTTCAAATGTGGGATACTCCTTTCTTGTGTTCATGCTTGCGGAAAATGCATCCCATGTCTTGGGAAGGCCATTGAGTACTATATTTACCAGTTCTTTTTTCTGAAACGATTTCTTCAATAGATTGTAGTTGATCTCTTAACTGGGAGATTCTCAAAAAGTATGATGTTATGCTATTATCATCATTCATTTTCATGTCATGGAGCTCATTCTTCAGACTCATTACTTTTCCAATGTTTCTGACTGAGAAGAAGTTAGTTAGGGCATCGTACATCTTTTTGGATGAGTCAAGATGAGAGATGTACGGTATCAAGTGGTCCTTTATAGAGTCCAATATGATGCTCATAGCATTGATGTCATTGTCCTTGAACTTCTCCATAACTGCAACGTTCTGAGGTTCCTTCTCTTTTTCTACTTCAAACTGTGGTTCCATGTTCCTTTCACGATATCCAACACTTTATTCTTAGCAAGGATTAGGTCAATCCTTGTCTTCCATGCTCGTAAGTTAGAAGCCACTTATAACTTGTTTTCTGACTTCATAGAGTAAGTCATGACTTCTTTGAATTGGTCAACCTTTGAATTTGACTTGGTCAACCTTTGAATTTCACCAAAAACTCAAACTTGACATCTTGTCTTATTGAGAGTACTAGGAGGTGCATTAGGCTCTGGCGCACTAGGCTATCTAGGAATTAGTTCAAGCTCTCCTCTTAAGGTGCATCAACAAGAGGGTTAGGGTTTTGTTGTTGCAGCAAAACTTTGACTGCAACTATAACTAAGAAAATCCTCCCAATCTATCCTCCAGTAGTTAGACAGTCCGAGGATAGTGATGGGACCATAACCTATTAGAAAAATAGGTTTTCTCATTTAACCATAGGAAATATAGCAATATTGTCACCCAACCATAGGCACAAAGGCCACCGTCGATCAACTTAACCTTGACAAAGAGAATAATTCTGGAAGAAAACCCTAGAACCAATAGCCAACCAAGGTAGCATACCTCTCTCCAGCACTAGCCTACCAGGCAGAAAGTCCAAACCATAACCAAAGAAAAAGTCCAAGCCAAAACCAAAATTCCAATTGCAGCAGTTGCAACTGTAGCTTCTCTCCAAACTTGCGCACTACTGGTCTTATGTAGTTGTGAGAGTGAGAGTGACAAATGAGCTCTAGCGCCATCTTATTTATAGTCCTCCAAGTGACCTAACTGGGTTGACTTCTACTTCTGGAGGAAAATAACTCAATAATAAATATTTTCTTGAGTCGACTTGTCTCCTGGGGTTATTATCCAACATTTTAGGGTTTCTCTTACTTCCCAAAATATTCTAGTCTCGTCAGGGTTACATGTATAGGTTAATACCTCCTGCAACTACCATAATATCAACATTAGGGTGTATAAGTTAGCCAAGAACTGAAACCATAAATTGTAGGAACCCGTGACAAATTAGTTGGTAGTTTATTAAGTAAGCAGTTTATCAGATGTAACTTCTTTTTGGGTGTAAAACCCTAACGATTTTGAATTCATGGAGTCAATATGAAGTGTAATGTTATATATTGTAATGAAAATGTCAATAGAATGGTTCGAGAGTTGAGTAAGAAAGATTGTTGGTACTGTAATATTTCTTGGATATTAATGAAAGGTATATAGACAAGTGTTTGAGATATTTACTCAGAGATTCCTATGTTCAGTTGTTGTAGTCAGTATTCTTAGTGTATGTGTTCCTTCTTTGTTATCATTAAATATGTTCTTCTTTATTAGAGTAAGAAATATTTGATGCAAAATTCATTTTATCGTGCTCTGTGTTTGTCTTATTTCAGATATTCACTTTCTAATAAGTTTATACATAATTCATTTAAGTCAAATGATCTATGTAGCTTTGAGTGTTTACTTTTTCATCTATCCATGCTTTAGAGATTGTAAGTATAGAAATAGATGGTTCTCTAACCTTTGAGATTAAATGTTTTTCTACTAAGTTCTAAAATGATGGTGGTGGAGCCTGATTAAGTTCTTGATTCAGAGGTTTGTTTCAGTTGTGCTTGGACCCCATTGCCTAACAGGGGGTGTGGCGGGGATTTCCCCCCACAGTTGTCGCCAGAGGGGTCCAGGGGGGGTGACGACAATTTTTGTACCCCCCCACCTGGCAGGGGATTTGGGGGCAGCACCCCCGAAGTGAAATATTAGTAAAAATTGCCTTGTAAAATATTGTAATTTCGTAGTCAATATGGACCGTTCATTATAAGGTCGTAGATATGACAGTAGAAGTTATTTTTAGGGTTTTTTTTCCCTAGAAGGAAACCATATTTTATGAGGGAATTGTATTTTGGTTGTGTATTATCGTGAATATTGTATTCTGAGAGAGGAGACTGTGAGAGAAAGAAGAGGAAGTTACAGCGGGTGTGTTGTAGGTTGTATCCCTTAATTTTGATGGATAATAAAAAGGAGACCTGGAAATTTCTCTAATGGACGTATCCCACACTAGGTGAACCACGTATATATGTGTCTCTATTGTATTGTGTATCTTCTATGTTTTATTTCTGTAATTTTTTTATTTTATTGCTCCGCGATCCTTTTTTTCTAACAACTGGTATCATAGTGAAAGGTAACTCGTGAGAAAAGAGGGTTCATGGTTCAAGTGGGAGAAATGGTGGAAGATGGAAAGCTTAGGGTCGATAAATTTAATGGCCAAAACTACCAATTATGGAAGATGCAGACGGAAGATTATTTATATTAGAAGGATTTATTCCTACCATTGGGTGGAATAGCAAAGAAGTCAATGACCATGAAGGATGAAGAATGGGAGGTTCTTGACAGAAAGGCACTAGGAATGA
Organism: Picea sitchensis; assembly: GCA_010110895.2. NCBI lineage: Eukaryota > Viridiplantae > Streptophyta > Pinopsida > Pinales > Pinaceae > Picea > Picea sitchensis. The sequence continues at coordinate 217,331 of SNQJ01S0015721.1, read as the reverse complement.
TACAGCTAAGCCTGGCAGCGTCGATGGCTTTCAATATTTCAAAAGAAAAGAAAATGAAGGAGTTGATGGACGCATTGAATAAACTGTATGAAAAACCCTCGACGTCCAATATGGTATTTTTAATGAAGTGGTTATTTAAAATGAAGATGTCATAAGGTGGGTCTATTGCAGATCATTTAAATTAATTTAATACAGTTACTAATCAGATAAGTTCTATAAAAGTGGACTTTGATGATGAGGTTAAGGCTCTTCTAATACTATGCTCATTGCTAGAAATTGGAATGGCTTGGTCATGGCTGTAAGTAACTCTGTCTCTGGTTCAAACACTTTAAAATTTGATGATGTTATTGGTGTTATCCTTAGTGAGGAAATGCGAATAAAAATCACATGTGAGACATCAGGTAATGCGTTAAACATGGAGAACATGGGAATAAAAAAGGATATAGGAAAGGGCTCAGGGAATAATGGGAATTCTAGGAAGGGAATATCCAAATCCATACTGGGAAAGATAGAGTGTTGGAATTGTGGGAAGAAAGGACATCTAAAGAAAGACTATAGAGCTCCAAAGTAGCAAAGAGATGGACAACAAGAGAAAAATAAAGAAGCAAATGTAACAGGTGATGTGTTACAAGATGATTTGATTCTTTTTGTAGATAATATTTATGAGTTTTGGGTAGTAGATTCAGGGGCTTCATTTCACGCCACACCCCATAGGAACCATTTTCTAGATTATGTTAAAGGTGATTTTGGACAGGTTCATTTGGGTGATGATACACCATGCAAAATTGTTAGAATGGGTAATGTTGGCCCTTGACCAAGTTTTGAAGTATACTTGGTCATATTTGACCATTTTGGGACTGTGACAGCTTGCCAAAGGAGGAGTGCAACGCAAAGCAAGCAAGACCTATTTTTAGGTACCTTTTAGGGTTTTTGGATTGATGTAAAGGGAAATGGATGTTGGCCCATGGGTTTACCCGCGTTTAGGCCCATTTTGTAATCTATAAATAGATACTTAGGCAATGTAAGTAGGGGGGGCAGCTTAGTGAAAATGTATAGCTAAAGGCTTAGTTCTAGTAGCTAGATCTATGTGATCGGATGTGTATCACAAAGTGCTATTTGCATGATTGTAAGGAGATCGGAATGTTAAGTGCAAGTTTTTTTGGTTTTGTGTTGAGTGCAAGGAATAAGGATCTAGCGAGTTGCGCAGATCTTCTGTCCTATGCAAAGTAAGGTTCATTGAAGCTCTGTGTTGTAACTGCTTGACCAAGATAATATAAAGAAGAAGACTTTATGGACGTAGCCCCAGGGTGGGGGTGAACCATGGTAAATCTATGTAATGTTCTATGTGCTAAGTGCTTGCTGTGATTAAGTAGATCTAGTTATGCTTTGTGCTTACGATATAAGAATGAATGTTAGATATGATATATAAGATGTTTAGTGCTTGATCTGTTGAATCTCATATATGTTTTGTGGCTAAGTATTGAATCATCTTAAGTCTAAGTATTCACTGTGATGCTCTATTCCATCTGTGGAGTACCATAAGGGTTAAATATATATGAATGATCTATGTTAAGTGCCTTGTAATAGATATAATCACAGATCAATGTCCCAGCTAAGGTTTTAGACACTTGAGTCCTTAAACCACCTCTACCTCTACCTCGGGTGAGACTTCATCTACTTCGCAGGTGTTTCCGAAAGGGTCGGTAGTTAGGGTTTTGTTGGTGCGCTCTTGAGCGTTGAACCCTGGGTCTGCCCCTATGCCAACAAATGGTTCCGTTGCCGGGAATGATTGTTGGGAACTGAGGAAAAAGAAACATTGTGCAAAAGAAAACTTTGTGTGTAGATCTGTTTCCCTAGTGCACAGATTTTTACTCGACTTGTGTAGCTTTGTGCCGGGAATAAGGTCAAATCTGAAGAAAGGAAGATCAGATCCGAAGAAAAGAAGCGACATCTGAACGCTCTGTGCTCTAAGAAAAGTAAAAGTGGAAATTTCTGAAAGAAAGAAGTCATATCTACAGAAAAGAGGTAAGATATGTAAGCTTTGTGCTCTAATAAAGGTAATAATAGTCAAAAGTTCTTAGATCTTGAAGCTTTGTGCTCTGTAGATAAGTGAAAAAAAAATTGTTTCTAGAACATGGATCTAGGTAAGATTATGTCCTAGCTTAAAAACTAGGGCATTAATAGATGAAAGAAAGTTTGATATGAATAGATATGATAAGTATAATGATAGATATGTTATACCTATGCATAGAAAGAATGTATGGACTAACAAGTGGATGCAGGATCCTAGAAAGAAATTTTTTCAGGCCAGCCATTATGATCCTAGCGCACAGTACAAGAAGAGTTGGGGATCATTGAAGAGAAAGAGAGGATTACCTCTTTGTTACAATTGCAGAAGACCAGGCCATCTTGCTAAGGAATTCCCTGGGAGAAACCCTAGCTACCTCTGTTGTAAATCTATGGACCATGAAGTATTGGATTTCCCTAGAATGATGGCTAGACTTGAAAAATTGAATATGGAACAAGCAAATTCTGAAGGAGATCAAGAGACTAAAATTATGGAAGAACCCCAGAAAGAATCAGAGATCATGTTACTGGAAATTAATGAAACCCTAGATGATCATAAGGATGTCAGTTTGTTAGAAATATTCAAAGAACAGGAGAAAATTGAACTAAGAATAGGATACTTCGACATTGACTGTGCTCTGGATGAGGGAACACTGATGAATATTATGACAGAAAGAACTTGGGAAACCCTAGGAAGGAATTCTCTGGTCCCTTCACTAGGAACCATCGGATTATTTAAAGGCAAAATGGTAACCCTATGTGGCAGAATTACCCAGATAGCTATGAATACCCATGGAACTTCAACAGAGGAAGAGTTCAAAGTCATTAGATTTATTGAGGACCATTCCCCATTTCCATCTTTGCTAGGAAAGATCTAGATTGAAAAAGACCAGATTCGGAGGAAAGAAGAAAAGGAATCCCTAGAACAGAAGAAGCAAGAACTCATGGAATTTATGACTAGAAGGAATCCCTACTTGATATAGGAACAAGAGAACAGATCTTCGTTGTTAAACACCAGGAACCTGGATGTCAAATCTATAAGAGCGTTAGAGGAACCACAGAAGACCGAAATATCTAACCCATATGATGAAGGAGTATTACCCATGGATCTGAGGAAAGATCCTATGCAGTGCGAAGTGACTATGTCAAGAGAAGATAAGATTCAGAATGGAAAGAGGGTGATCGAGACTAAGCTCACTAGGAAAAAGGCTAGGAAGCTAAGTAAGAAGAGGGCCAAAATCGGAGAGCTACAAACGACTCCAGAAGGAACTTTGCAAAAGGAAACATCACAAGAATTGAGCTTCGTCGAGATATCATAACAGCGACATCTAGCACTTCGCCATACCGATATACCCATTCGAATTCCACCCCAAATGGGTCGAAAAGAAATTATGGGTTCCCACTAGACCGTTGAACAGCACCAGAATGGATAGAACAGATAAAACTACCCTTACCCTGGATGTCTTTGACTTCTTAATTGTCGCATTGAACGACGTTTCACTCGGGCTCGCAGAAAAGTAAGAAGTAAAGAAGGAGGAACTCTTCAAATGAATCAAAGGCAAAATCAAAGAAGTGCAGTAGGCACTCCAGTCTAGCCAAGCAGTGTCTACAGCGCCCTCGATAAGCGAAACATCAGGAACAGGCGATGAGCCCACACAGTTACACCAGATCATTGATCAAGTCGAAGCTCGCCTTCAATGAGCTCAAGAAGACACAGCACAAGCCAACCAGGCTTTGATGCAAGCACAGACAGCACTTCTAGAACAACATACAAAGGCAAAATGGGAAAATCTTTCCCTGAAAGCGAAGTGGTATGAGGAAAAGGAACAACTGCTAGCAAAGCAACTTGAAGTCTAGGAAAGGATTCACAAAGCATTACACTTTATCACAGTCATAGAGGTGAAGATGGAAGACTGTCTCCCACAGCAGGTGACCCAATTGGAAGAAGTAATCCAGCAACTCCAACGGCGCATCACGGATTTGGAGCTCTACATCATGCCCGAGACCCCTCAGGAAATTAGAGATCTAAGAGAGGCCACTGCTCAAAGAACAGTTGGTCGATTAAAAACCTTTTCCTTGGAATGCAAGCAATTGAATGCTAGAAGCGCCCAAACTTATGAAACCCTTGCAGAGACTCCAGAATTGCATAAATTGGAGGCACAACTCCAAGAATCCAAGCAGCATGCAGAAATGCTACAGGCGTAGATAAAGACTTTGACCCCGGTTGAAAGAATGAAGAGGTTCGCAGAACAACGCACAGCCCAGCAACAGGTACATGCGATGCAAAGTAAAGTGATGGAAGTCTCCCAACGGCTTCAGCTGATCTAAGAAAAGGCATGCCAAATGTTCACTAAACTTGAAAACTAGGAAGTTGAACTCGAATAGGTTGTCATCACTACAGAACAGCGCCTGGAAGGACTGCTCAATGACACAGTGATCCAGGAACTTATTGAGAAAGAGGTTGTCACGCTGCAGTAGGTCGAAGAATCTCAAGCCAAGCTTGAGGCATTTGAGGCAGAATTGAACAGACCTGAGTGACTCGGGACGAGTCACAGGTGAGTGTTGGGGGCTTGTTGGCCCTTGACCAAGTTTTGAAGTATACTTGGTCATATTTTACCATTTTGGGACTGCGACATCTTGCCAAAGACAGAGTGCAACGCGAAGCAAGAAAGACCTATTTTTAGGTATCTTTTAGGGTTTTTGGATTGATGTAAAGGGAAAGGGATGTTGGCTCATGGGTTTACCCATGTTTAGGCCCATTTTGTAATCTATAAATAGATACTTAGGCAATGTAAGTAGGGGGGACAGCTTAGTGCAAATGTATAGCTAAAGGATTAGTGATAGTAGTTGGATCTTTGTGATCGGATTTGTATCGCAAAGTTCTCTGTGCATGATTATAAGGAGATCGAAATGCTAAGTGCAAATTGTTGTGATTTTGTGTTGAGTGTAAGGAAGAAGGATCTAGCGAGTTGTGTGGATCTTCTGTCCTGTGCGAAGTAAGGGTCATTGAAGCTTCATGTTGTAACTGCTTGACCAAGATAATATAAAGAAGAAGACTTTGTGGACGTAGCCCCAGGGTGGGGGTGAACCACAGTAACTCTGTGTAATGTGCTATGTGCTTTGACCTAAGTGTTGTTTCCTTTTGGCTAAGTGCTTGTTGTGATTAAGTAGATCTAGTTATGCTCTGTGCTTACGATATAAGAATGAATGTTAGATCTGATATATAAGATGTTTAGTGCTTGATCTGTTGAATATAATCTATGTTTTGTGGCTAAGTACTGAATCATCTTTAGTCTAAGTATTCACTGCGTTGTTCTCTGCCATTTGCAGAGTACCATAAGAGTTAAATATAGATGAATGATTTATGCTAAGTGCCTTGTAATAGATATAATCACAAATCGGTGTCCCAGCTAAGGTTTCAGACACTTGAGTCCTGAAACCACCCCTACCTCTACCTCGGGTGAGACTTCATCTGCTTCGCAGTTGTTGCCGAAAGGGCCGATAGTTAGGTTTTTGTTGGTGCGCTCTTGAGCGTTGAACCCCGGGTCTGCCCCTGTGCCAACAGGTAAGGTACAAAGAAATAAAATAATGGAAACCAATGGTTATTGAAAGAGATTAGAAATTTACCAGATCTAAGGAAAAATATAATTTCAATAGGGAAGTTGGAAAGTGAAGGATGTATATCTATATTTACAGATAAGGCATGGAAGATCACCAGAGGATCACTGGTGATAGCAAAAGAAGAGAAGGTAGGTACATTGTATTTATGTACTGGTAATATTGACTCTTCTATCTCTTTAGCTTATACCGAAGTGGATACAGTAGTGTGGCATAAAAGGCATGGACACATGAGTGAGAACGGGATGCAAATACTTCACAAAAGAAATTTGTTGCCAGATCTTAAACAAATTAATTTGGATTTCTGTGAGCATTGTGTTTATGAAAAACAGAAGAGAGTCAGATTTCTTAGAGTCGGAAAAGAAAAGAAGAGTGAAAGGTTAGAGATTGTGCATACAGATGTATGGGGACCAACTCAGATATCATCTCTTGCTGGATCTCATTATTATGTTACTTTTATTGATGATGCAACTAGAAAAACTTGGGTTTATTGCATTCGACAAAAATATGATGTTTTTGATACTTTTAAGAAATGGAAATCTTTGGTTGAGAATGAGACAGGAAAAAGGTTGAAGTGTCT